>CM053761.1:65954696-66009745 GCA_028658305.1 Pachyuromys duprasi | reverse complement strand
CCTTTGTGTCTTCTTTATAGATTCTAATTCTGTTTTCATGCTTTGTACTGTTTCCTTCAACTGATTGACTATGTCTCCTATTTTGGTTGTTTCCTCTCTGTTTATCTTTGATTATTCCTCTATGTGGGCAGTTAAATTCTTCTCCATTTCTTTGAGGTCCTTGTTCATTTCCTCTTTTTGTCTCTCTTTTTGTTCCTCCAATATCTGCATAATCAAATATAACTTTCCTGTGTCTCCGCTGAATTAAAATCTCCCCTGCTTTTGGGTGTTTCTGGTGGGGCCATGGTGTCCTGATTTTTGTTGGGTGAGTTCTTTCGCCAATTTCTGGGTATTTATATATAATCAAGGAGCTGTTTGTGCTTTAAGGCTGAGCTTCAGTCTGGAACTGTCAATCTCTTGTGTCAGGAGTATTCTTCAAGAAGATCAGGGATTTCCAGTGGTTTGTTAGTGTGTGTTGTTGTCACCGTTGAACTCTGTTGTGGGCTCTGTGTGCCCGGCTTCGTGCTCTGTGCTAGAAGCTGTGAGCACTGCGGGCTGGTCACCCCTCTGGTCTGGAGGTTTAGCTCCTCAGTCTTTTGGGATGTCAGCTGGGGGCTTTGAGCTCCGCCCTGGGCTTGCTGCTAAGGGCTCCCCCCTGGACTGGAGACTTGGCGTCCCCTTCTAGGCCAGGGCTGTGAACCACGGTCTGAGATGATATTTGGGGCACACACAGTGGGTCTGGTTTGGTTGCAGGCGTTGCCGAGCGGTGTGTACCTGCTGTATGTAGGCATGTTTGAAGTGGTGCCCGAGGCCTTCTCCGGCCCATGGACACACACACGGACCAAGGTGGTTGCTGGTGCCCCGAGCAGTGTGATGACCGCAGTGTGCGGTCTGGTCAAATCTGTTCTCCAGTCCCTCTCAGTCTGAGGTGGTTCCAGCGGCGATTGGAGTGCGCCTGCTGTACACCCGCTGGTTGAAGCAGAACCAGCGTCCTTTCCAGACTGGCCCGCGGACTCACACAGGGACTGAGGTTTTTTGCTGGCGGCCCTGAGCAGAGTGCGCCTGTAGTGTGCAGTCTGGTCAAAACGGTCCCCCGTCCCTCTCAGTCTGAGGTGGTTCCAGCGGCGATCAGAGTGCGCCTGCTGTATACCCGCTGGGTGAAGCAGATCACTGCACCTTCCCAGACTGGCCCGTGGACTCACACAGGGACTGAGGTTTTTGCTGGCAGATTCAAGCAGCGTGTGCCTGCAGTGTGCAGGTCAGACAAAACGGTGCCCGGGTCGTCCTCAGTCTGCCCCAGAGACTCTGTGGTCCAGTTTAGTATGGCGGCTGCTGGCACCCTGTGCAGCTACTTGCTCAGATCAGAGCTGTGCACCACCGGTCACCCGGAGATTTTTCCGGGGAATAACTGGGTGTCCCTAGGGTTTTCCCACTTGATTTTCTCACTGTAGGAGTTCCGCTCACCTGGCAATCACAAATGCTGGCGTTTTAGGTCCCAGAGTTCAGTCTCCTAGTCGCTGCGTTGTTTCTGCTGACCTAGTCCTCAGACACAGTGTCCTCTCGTGGCAGCCATCTTGGATCCCCCCCACCATCTTAATTTTAATTTTTGAGACAGTATCTTACTGTGTAGTCCAAGCAAGTTCAAACTCAAGACTCCTGCCTCAGCTTCTCAGGTGCCTGATAATTATAGTATGTGCTACTGTGCTTATGAATTTTGAGTTCATTTTACTACTGAAAGCAACAAGTTGAGACATATATAATGGGCCTGATGTATGCTGATACACATTCAAAAGTCCAAGTCATCCTCTGTCAGCTTCAGAAGCCGACATCAGAGTTCATTTCTTTACCGGAGCTAGGCTGAGTAAAAAAACCAAGTTTTTCTTCAATCATTCCTGTTTTCTTGGCTTTGTCTTCTCAGGAAAGTGACTCTTCGGTTGCCATTGACCGATCCTTTTTAAGCATGCTTCCAGGCCAGTCCCTCACAGACAAACTTTACAACATTTGGATTCACCTTCAGAGCCATGTCAATATTGTGTTTGACAGTGAGATGGACAAGTTGATGATGGAAAAGTACCCTGGCATAAGACAGGTGAGCAGTGAACTGGATCCCCGTCACATGTGGGTGAGGATCAGCAAGAAACAACTAACAACTTGTCTATACCCCATCTCCCATCTGCATGTTTAGAAATAAATGCACATTATATACACTGGGTCAGAAGCAAGAAAACAATACAAAATTGAATTATTTACTATTCTGTCACCTTTTTGCTCTCTATAGATCCTAGAGAAGAAGGAAGGCCTGTTCCGGAAGCACATGATGGGAAAGCGAGTTGACTATGCAGCCCGCTCAGTCATCTGCCCAGACATGTACATCAACACCAATGAGATTGGAATCCCCATGGTGTGTGCGTGGGGAGAGGCTGGTGGCTGTGAGCTAGGTGTGCCATAGAGGCCTGGGGAGACTGTGATGGTAGATCAACATGGCTCCAGTGGGAATAGCTTGCACTGCTTTCATGTGGCGGAAGAGCCTGTAGGGAAGGGGCTCGGGGTTTATAATGGTATTGCTATCTTATTAGAAGACTTTTGTCCTGAAGCACGAGGGAACTCCAGCACGGCATTCCACATCCTGACTCTGTGTCCTGTTCTTACCAATCTTAACCCAGTCTTTAAGCCTTCCTTGTTTAAATGAGTCCATGATGGGGGAAAAGGAGGGCAAGGGATGTCAGTCCCACTTGGGCATATGACAGTGGAAAGCGGGAGAGCCCTCAGAAGGGCACTGTGCGTGTATTGTCTGTCCCTCCCAGCTCTAGGGGTAAGTGGCTCTCCTGGTCACCCATTAGCATTCCCTTGGCGAGCCAGCTTCCTTCTCTCACTTCCCGGCCAGTTAAAGCCGTGGTGCTCATTAGCAGCACCTCTCCAGCTGACTTCCTCCTTAATGGGCCTCGGGGTCAATAATGAGAAGATGGTTTAATTCCCTCTGTGCAGAGCTTCATTTCCTTACACGCCACCCTTGCCTCTCTTGGGGGAGCTGGTAATGAGCAAGGCTGAAGTGTTCTCATTCTTGGTCACACTTTGGCTTCCTGGGCAAGAGCCTGTTGTGTCAAGAGCAGGCAGAGAAGGCTCTACTGTGTGTGTCGCCTCCCAGGAACCATAGGTCTTTGCATGTAAAAGCTGAACTGTATGCCAAGAAAATCGTGTGAATCGTATGAAAGCCAGTCATACGATTCTTAAGTTTGAATCCCTGAGAGGAAAGGCTCAGGACATGTTAATTTTCTTCTCTAGGCAGAATGTAGAGGCCATCCTGGATTTGATCTCAATGCCTAGAGTGTCCCAACTTTGGGGAGACCTTTAGTGAGGCCTTGCCTTGTATCTCCATAGAATACCAACTTTCTCTTTTTTGGTAGGTTTATTTGCTAATGCTTGTATCCTCAGGAGAGGCTCTTCTGCTGTCCGCCCTACTGACCTTTACCTTACCGCAATTCCCAGAGCCATGCAGACCTGAGGTTTTTACAAGAGTAACTAGGAAAGACAGAGTGGGTAAAACTGCTGCTCCCCATATCTCCCCCACAGTGCACCAGAGGTGTTATTTGGAAACGTGGAGGTGAGATAAAATGAGAATGAGCTAAAGCCTGGCAGGGAGCCACACAGCAGAGCACTGCCTCCTAAAGCTGTAGGCCCAGTGCTGGCCAAACAGTAAACAAGTCCATTAGCTCAAAGTAAAAGGTGGAAACATCGCAGGCCCACACACTGCTCCTACACAGAGACCTGGGCCATTAACTTCCTGGCTCTGCAGTCCTTGGTGCATTTGTGTGTATTTTGATGTATCTTAAATAAGTAAAGTAAGTAAAGTGATTCAGAAACTCACGTAACTGTAGAGAACTTACTTGTTTTAGAGCAGGTTTCGGGTCTAGTGTTGACAGAACACTTATGTTCTCAGGTCTTGGAGTTGTAAATCCATTTCCTCTTAAGTGCCACTCTCTGAGGCCATGCCTGGGCCCGGTGGAAGGACCCCGAGCAGTTAGTGATACCTGCTAAAATGGGGAGGGGTGTGATGGCTCTCTTAAGTGCCCCTTTGCAACACTGACTTTATTGGTAGACAGGAAAGGATGAAGTTTCAATGTGTTTTTAAGCAAACGAATGTGTACATTGCCCAGTCTGTTCCCTTGAGGGAGCAAGCATAGTAAAATGGTTTAACAAAGGAGACACGTTGCTCTGCCTGCAGAAAGGCCTTGGCTAAGCAGATATCCCAACACAGTGTAGGAAGAAATCAGGCAGATTATTTTGTTAGTGTTTGTATTCCTGGAACCTTTGTCTGCCCCTTCTCAATTTCCACATGCTATCCTTGTTTCTAGGTATTTGCCACAAAGCTGACCTACCCTCAGCCAGTTACCCCCTGGAATGTGCAGGAACTGAGACAAGCAGTCATCAATGGACCCAACGTGCACCCGGGAGCCTCCATGGTCATCAATGAGGATGGCAGTCGCACGGCACTGAGCGCAGTGGATGCCACCCAGCGGGAAGCTGTGGCCAAACAGCTCCTGACGCCAGCCACAGGAGCTCCTAAGCCCCAGGGCACAAAAATTGTGAGGAGAACAAGGGTTTGGTCGGGACTGTCTCGTTCCCATCTGGTCCTTGCAGGTGCCTCTGAACAGGGCTGTTCCGCAGGTGGTTCTCACATCAGCGCGGCTTCACGGGAACAAGAGGGAGACATAATCGGATGGGCCCTCACCCCTCACGCTGCGTTAGCATCTCTGGGACTGGCTAACTGTAGCAATGGGTGCAAGCCCATCAATGTTCCCGCCTGCCTAAAAGGATCTCCGGGGGGACAGACACACGCTTGGCCTGGCCTGGCAGCCATTGGTTCCCTCTGGTGCTGACAGCGGCACTGTAGGCCAGTCCTCTTGCTTTCCATGTTTTCAAAGCTCTCCTCAGCTACAACAGTTAAATTCTGCTCTGTGCCGTTTTGCTTTGGTGACAGGGGCACCATTCAAACCAACAGATAGCACAAGGCACCAGTTTCATTCTTTGTTAGGTTGGTGTATTGTCAGGTTTTTTGCTGGGAGATAATGTGAGGGGTTCAAGGTGCAGCAAGGTATGTTTTGCCTAACTTCAATGGATCCAGGCAAATCTTTCTATTCACTCAAACGGTTGTAACGAGAAAAGTTTCAACAGGAGTATGCAGTGAGGGGTCAGTAGTACTGAAGTCCTGCTGTGTGCTCAGGCTTGGCAAAGACATGGTCCTGACAGGTTGCCATGAGTGAATATGTGCTGTGAGCCCTGGAGAGCTGCAGAAGAATCAAGGATAAGTACAGGCATGTTGCAGAGCACACCCCAGAGATACTTTGTCATAGAGATCTATAAGAAGAGATGATATGGAGCTGTAGTTTCTATCAGGAGAGAAGGGAGGTGTCAAGGAAAGAGAACATTTTTAGCCCTTCTAAATTTGGGATGGCTGGAGAAAATAAGGGCCCACCCCCTGTAAAGAGTAGACTTGTGAAGCACAGGTGGAGAGACCGCAGGAAAAGCTGCCAGAATTTTAGACTCACGCACAGTATGAGGCGGAGGTGCTCTGGGAGGAGAAAATGGGAGCAAGGGGGAAGCGAGGGAGCAGGGGGGCTCGCCTGCTGCTGTTGAGTCTCGTTTCTTGTATGTAGGTGTGGCATGCTTTAGGGTGAAGCGGAAGTCATTTGTGGACATTGAGTGAGGCAGTATTCAGAGCCTTCATGCTGATGAAATAGGCAGTAAGTAGCTAGGGCATTTGAACAGTAAGTCAGAAATATCTAACGATACTGGGGTATAAGGCTAAGGCAGAGGTGGGTTGCTTTCTCCATGTGGCCCACTTACCTCTGTGGGCTCAGGTGGGCCTAGCAGAGGGTGGGCCAGGAGTTGGCTCAGGGAGGCTGCCTGGCTGCAGTGTGTTAGGCAGGTCACATGAAGCCAGTGAGAGATCTCCTGAGGAGCGGCGAGGGTGAATGATCGAAGCTCAGTTCATTACCTTCCGCTTTGGGCTCAGGTCCTTAGCAGGCTCATCAGGCCACTTGTCTTTGCTTTCTCCATTGGTCCACCTCTCAGCTCGGCTCCTTTACAGCTCTCCAGCTGCCGCCATCTCCTTTCAGGCTTTGCATGTACTGTCCCTTGCTTGGAACTCTCTGCCCTTCTCCTCACTCTGTCTGATTCTTGCTGTCCTCAGCCCAGCTCTTTTCTCTGGGGTCAAAGTAAATATTCCGGCCTTAATTGGTCTTACACATTTGTGACTACTCAGCTCTTAGTGTATAGTGTGAAAGCAAGTGGCGGCACATAGATCTGTGTCCAAAAACACTTATTTACAAAACCAGGTAGCCAGGCAGCAGACAGCATTTTACGACTCTTGAAAACCATATTAGGCTCCCAGCACACATACACCCCGTCTTTCTCCCTGCTTCCTGCTCTCAGCACATGGTATCATCAGTGTGTGTGCACCCGTTTCTCTCTGCTTGAGTTCCCCACTCCCATGCAGACAGGAAAAGACTTCGAAAGAAAAGTGGTCCTTCCCTCAGGTCCTGGGACTCAGAATGGCAAGTTTAATGTCAAAATGTCAACAGTGTTATATAGATGCAGGGTACCTCACTTTAGGTGCCAGCACTTCTAATGTGTCATTTTGAAGGGCTGGAAGAGGTGACTGGGAAGGAAATTGAGGATAACTTAGAGGTTAGGTGAGAAGGGGAAGGGTTGGCAGAAACAGAGTCAACTTCTCCTGGGCCTTATCAAGAAGAAAATGTCCAGGATATCATAGGCTTGCTTCTCAGCCTGGCTGCCTGAGCAGCCTCTGGCCCCGTGCCTGTCCCTGCAAACTCTGACCCAGGCACTGGGGCACAGTAATTTTCACCACAGTATTTATTTAGTGACAAGAGAAAGGAAAGGCCTTGGGTTTGGGTTGGCAAGAAGAATGCCCTGTGCTCCAGGGTTTCTGTTTGGATTGGCCAACGCCTGGCAGAATGACCTACATCTCTTCCCAGCTGCAGTGAATTTTCTTACACTGGATTCACTAGACTCAATAGACCCAGCCTGGGTTTTGGGCCTAGGCCACAGATCTGGCTAACTTTTCCCTTGAGACACTAAGGAAAGAAAACCTCAGGCTGTGTGACGCACTGAGCAGCCAGTACCTCAGGCAGATCCTCATGGGAATCCTCAGAGCTCAGGTCTCCTTGGAAACACATGGAGGACTCAGGTATGGAGGGAGGAAGGTTGAAATGCCTCAGGAAGTGGAAACATGGACTCTGCTTTCAGGATTGCTTCTCCGCTCCAGTTGAGAGAACTTTGAGAACTGACAAGGACTGTGGGAAGGAGGGGAAAATCTTCACAGCCTGGAGCCCAGCTTACAGGCTTGCCTTAGCCATCTTCCTGGTGTGCCTCGGATATGTGGGAAACAGAAGGATTGTTTCCTCTTGTCTTTTAACTGCCATGACACAGAGCAGACCTGAGGAGGAGAGACAATTACTGGGGGTCCATATCCTCTGTTGTTGCCCTCATTGTTGATCTCTTTTTTCATTTGGGGTATTTATGCAGTTTTTGTTGCTTTCTTATTCCATTTATTTCATTCGGAGGAAGTAAGGGGATACAAATGCCGTGGCATGTATGTGGAATCAGAAAACAGCTTCCAGCCATGGCTCTCTCCTTCCACCATGTGGGTCCCAGGGATTGAAGTCAGGCCATCAGGCCCTGTGGAAAGTACCCTTACCCCCTGAGTCATCTCTGACAGGCAGAGGCAGGAGGATCATACGTTTGAGGCCAACTTTCACAATACAACAAGATCCTGTTTACAAAAAGCTGTATTTGCAGAAGTAATTTATATTCTGATAGGAACAGTACTAAGATCTGTGTGGGAAAGATGTTACCCTGTGCCTTACCGTTCCTCCTTTGAGGCCATGCCCCAGAGGGCCAGCAGTGAGAGCCTACATCCAGTCATTACATCCTGTCTCCCGAAATGCTACTGGGATTTTTGTTTTGTCTTAGTTTTGTTAATACTTCTTTGAGCGTCACACTTAGAATAGGATTGATCTAATTTTGCAGTCTCGATCTCGCGGTGGCCCTCTGTAATGTGTGTGCACTGAGAAGTACTGCCATTCCGAGAGGCAGTAAGGCGCTCTGCTTGTTTGCCACTGTAAGCCGGGCTATGTAAACATGCGTTCTTTTTTTCTTGGCACTTTCTCCCTTCTGAAAGGCTAAAAGAAAATGTTTTAAATGTTTCAAGTGGTATTTTCGGATCATTCCTCCCCCCACCCCCAAGAGTATGACAGTGTTTTTTTTTTTTTTAAGTTTTTATGCTTGTTTTGAAATTTTAAAGAAGATGTTTTCAGGGGCCACCGAACTAAGAGTCAAAGCCTTACCCTCCAGGCTTCACTGCACTGTGAAAAGGTGGGCTAATTCTAAGCTGTGGAATTCATGTGTGATCTTAGGAGGGTTTGAGAAGCCTGACAAGTTCTTTCAATCCATGGCAACGGGTATTCTTGGAAATTTATCTGTTTCTTCGTTAACTCTGAGAGAAGAGCCCAGGGCTCTGGAAGGTTGCACCTTCTGCTGAAGAAGGTGCTCCTTACTGCATACACATGTGGTCAGCCATGCCTGCTCCTTACGCCTGTGAGCCCAGAAGCGGGATCGTAGCTATGAAGGGCCAAGAGCAAGGTCTGGCAAGTGTTACTCAGTTTCTGGAGCTTTTCTCTATATCATTAGTTGACTAGAACATGAGGCATACAGAGCTCACCCAAGTGACATGTGGTAAGCCCTTGGGAAGATCAGTGACCACTCCAAAGCTCCTACTGGCACTCACCTGCTCTTCCCTCTGTGCCCCAGGTATGCCGGCATGTGAAGAATGGGGACATCCTCCTACTGAACCGACAGCCCACCTTGCACAGACCCTCCATCCAGGCCCACCGCGCCCACATTCTGCCGGAAGAAAAGGTCCTGCGCCTTCACTATGCCAACTGCAAGGCCTACAATGCTGACTTTGATGGAGATGAGATGAACGCCCACTTGCCCCAGAGTGAGTTGGGCCGAGCTGAAGCCTATGTCCTGGCCTGCACTGATCAACAGTATCTCGTTCCCAAGGTAAGTCTGACCTTGCGACCATGCCATGGGTCTTGGCTGGTACACAGCTCCAGGACAGGAATATGTGGAACAGGAGGGCCTAGGTTTTTCAGCTCTTAACGCCTAAAATTGGGGAAACACTTTCATCTTGTTGTGACTTAGCATGTTAGGAGAAAACCTGGGGCAGCCATCCTCGAGTGCTGTTAGGTAGCTGAATAAAAAGCATTTAGTTGTAGACGAGTCTGGATTTTTTAACTTACTGGCCTAGCAAGCATTTAGCATGCAAAATATAAAGACTCACAGAAGACTGATTCTTAGCTATGAGGAGCCTGGATTTAGGAGTGTTTCTGTTTATTTGTTTACTTTTATAATTTTTACTTTTTTATTGAAATTTAATTATATCATTTCTTCCCTCCAACCCCTTCCATACCACCTTTTCTCTCTCTCTCTCTCTCTCTCTCTCTCTGTCACACACACACACACACACACACACACACGTGCGCACACAGTAACACCCAACACACATAACACCCAAACAATAACACCAACACACACGCTAACATGGAAGAAGAAAATCTCACAGGGCTCCAGCCATAGCCAAAGACAGCCAACTAAACAATGCTGGGAGTGGGATAAATAGTCTTTCCTAGTAATGAGCCCCTAACTGGTTATCCAGTACCAAGTGGTACACCCTGAAATCACACTAAATAAAACCTGTTCAGTTCATAGAGTTTAGTATTTATATATTTTATACATACACACACACACTTGTAGATACATCAGTTGGGACTGGGTACTCTATGTCAGCTGTTCTCTTCATTTTGACCAGTTGGAGTTTTCTTTAATGAGGGGTGAGAGGGAATATGGATAAGTATTATTTAGAACACAGTTGAGAATTAGCTAATTTAGTGAAGTGTCGGTAGTAGTTCTTGTTTGGTTTGGTTTTTTGACCTCACTAGCCCCAGGTTGTTAGTTAGCTTTCTAGTAGTGGGTGTGATTTCCCTTCTCTTGAGCGGCCCTAAGTCCAGTTAGACAGCTGTGAGTTACTGCTAAAGCATGAGTGCCGCCATTACACCCTTGCAGATACCTTGCTGTGCTGGTCATTGTGGCTCATCAAAGCTTGATAGGGCTATTGGTTGCTTCCCTCCCTTGGCAGCTTGTACAACACCTTCTATTCAGAGAGGAGGCTTTTGGGTCAGATCTAACTTAGATCCTCTAAGCCCTGTGACTGAAGTGCCTGAAGTCTTGGCAATAGGAACTTGGCTTCAAGCTCTGGGAGGCAGTCAGGGGCAGCAGCAGTAGCTTATATATGAGGGATAGTCTCTTGGACATCCCCTGACCAATAACACAAAAGGGAGTTTTTCATGCCTACTGTTTGCTAAATAGTCTGGCTCCTGGGGGGAACACTGTCAGCCCAAGTAGGACAACTTTAAGTTATCTGTGTATATGCATACACTTAAATGGATATGTAATTTTAAATAAATGAAAAATAGTATGATTGCTTATGGCCTTTTCAGATACCCTTAGTGCTCCCTTCCTCCTTCCTGCTGTATTGACCTCACTTCCTCATTTCTGAGCCTGAGTTTTAAGAGGCAGCTTAGGGGTCCTGATGAGATCACCCTACAACTTGTGAAGGCCTCTCTAGGAATTCCTTCCACTTCTCTCCAATGCTGTTCCTCATGAACAGCCTCATGTTGCCAGAGCTGTCCACTTGGACATGCAGGATATACTGTCTTCCTCTTGCCCTTGGCCAGCTGCTACATTTACTTCTATTTCAGGAGTCTGAGTTAGTGGGTGCTTATGGGAGGAAGAGAGCAAAGAAAACCAGACTGAGGAGAAAGGGCTGAGTAATTCCAGGTTTCACTTAGTCCTCCCACCTGCTCAAAGGGCTGAGGACTTTCCAGAGTGTACACAGTTTCTTGGCAGTGATATATAGCATCCATTTGGAATGTGGTAGAATCTGAAGAGACTAGAAATAGTGATGGAAACCACAGGAACTGTTTCCCAGGCGTGTATTTCATGCCAAACACTGCAGAGTACTTAGAAGGCATCTCACTTCGGCCTGTTCACAGTCCTCGGAGGTGAATACCCTAATGTCTGCACTTTACACTCGAGGAATGGAACTTGCTCAAGGTCACTAAAGTAGGAGGGAGGGCAAGGAGCTCTCAGGTGCTTGTGGTGTGGTCTCCACTATCGACAGGGAAAGCATGGACCCGAGGAAGGCCAGAAGCTGCCGTCCAATGCCCAGCTTCACTGCCCCTCACTTAGCTCTTCCCCCTCGCCCACAGTCCGTCACCCTGGTGTATCACTGGCTTCACCTGGTGCCAGTTTGTGCTTAACTTCACCTTTTCTGCTCATATTACCAGGCCACTGGTTAGCAGAAAGACTCAATGTAGGAAGGCTCTGAGCCAGTAGACCACTCAGAAATTTAAAAGATAATTCGCTAATGTGAAAATTGGCTCTTTACCTTTTCATGTAATAACAATAGTGAAAACAGTAATAACAGTAGTAGCTGTAGGAGTGGTAGTGATCGCAGCCATCAGATATTGACCATCAGATGCTGACCATCAGATGCTGACCATCAGATACTGACCATCAGATATTGACCTATCAGATACTGACCATCAGATGCTGACCAGGCCCCAGCCCTCAAGTGCCTCTCTCAGCAGTTTGCAAACATTTTTATATGTAGTCTTCCCAGTGGATTTAGAAATAGGTGAAGAAAGAAAATAAGTTGCCAGCCAGTAACAAGGCCAAGACTCAAACCTCTGAGTCCTTAGCCAGACTGGATATCAGGGGTGGACCTGGTCCTAGGTGGGGACTTAGGCAGAACATGAAACTAGGGACTGTGTGAGCCCCTTTCCTCAAAGGGGACACGACCAGGAAGTAGCAGGTGAGTTGGTGGCAGTGACTTGAGGTCATTGTGTACACGGGCATTGGGGGCACCATGAAGTCTTCAGACTTACGGTCTAGTCTGCGAAGCAGCCGGAGGCTTCCTATTAATGCGGTGCCTGAAAAGGACCAGCCCATCTGAATCCGCAGGGATCCTGTTGTGTGCCTTTCACTGTGAGTTTTAGGTTAGGCTTATGCTTAAGGGAGAGAAGCAGAACCCAAAATAAAATATCAGGAAACAAACCTAGGACCCTGCTCATGCTACACAGGCATTCTGCCGTTGAACTACGTCACCAGCCCTTGAATTAATTCTTTTTAAAGGAACCTTGGAGATGGGGTGGAGCGTCTCTTCATTTTCAGTCAGTTTGTTTTGTCAAAAGTTAAGATTCTGGTCAATTTTATATAGTCTTTGGTATAAATGCCAAGAGGGAAATCCTTATTTTACTTATGGTTGTAAAATACAGCATCTTTGGTGGCAGAGTAGTAAGACATCAAGGGCGCTTTGACTAAGCAGAAAGCCCACTGCTTTGGGACTTTCCTTCTTTTTCTGTCTTTTGGTCTTGTTTCCTCTTTGGGTCTTCATAGACCAGGTAGTTTGGTCATTTTTCCTTCCTTTTGTTCATGTTTTTCACTTTGTTCATTGTTTCAGTTCTTCTATGTTTTCTTTTTTTCCTTGAAAGCTTTCATTTATTGACTCTGAAAAGACCAACTGCCATTAAATGAGGTGAATAAAAGCTCATGATTTTATTGTCTTCATAACGAAGTCAGCTCAGGGCTGGCTCGCTTGGCTCTTTCTCCTCTTACCGCTGCCCGGTTCAGGGCTTGCCTCTCTCACTAGCCAGCGTTCCCTTCCACCTGCAGACAGGCTCTGCACACTGCAATCTCAGCAGTCTTTGTAGTCTCGGGCTTCTAGCAGAAAACAGGCTCAATCTGCCCACCACAGCGCCACTCTGCTTCCTGCCACAATGCCGCTTCCGCTGGCCGTACAAAGGATCCTTGCCCTTCTTGCACTGTGTCATGTAGTGGGGCCTCATTTCTTGCAGAATGTCCGACGGGTCTTGGGAACATTCACCAGGTTCTCGGGAGAGATAATCAGCTCAGAAAAAAAGAGGCAAGGCCAGCAACGAAAGTTTGTCTACTTTCTTCTTTTCTCAGCCGCAGTGCCAGCGTGACCTCTTTTTAGGGAAACAACTGAGTTTTCACTTAGCTGTTTGAACAATGTCGTCCTTCTGTTTGAGTGCTCCCTGCAGGCCAGAGCTTTGTGGAAAGCCCTGTCAGGACTTGCTGCCCTTCCCTGACTGTCCTGAGCTAGGGACTTGAAGACAACATGAGCATTCTGACGAAAGATGTCAATCTTAATGTCATCTTGCTGGAATGTTGAACAGTAGCAGAACTAGTGGTTTCTGAAGTTTTGGAACAGAATTATTCTTTCCAATCCTAAACAGTTTTTTTAGGAAGTTCAAAATTATAAGTAGACCCTTAGTAATTGCATTAATCAGCATTTCTCCCTAGAAGCCATGATTAGAACATCAAAAGCAGCTTAGCTCTTTAAGGAATTTTCTAGTCCTAGAAAAGCCTGGATAGAAAAAAGAGATAAGGCACCAAGTGTGTTTCATAAATTGTAGTTGTAGTCCTTGAAGAGTGAAAATTCTGTAATATCTGCTCCCAGAGATTGGAATAAATCAAATGCATAATCCTGGCTTGGATTTCTCCTCCGAGAAAAACAATATCCTTTTTGGAATAAGATGTGGAAGAATTTTTTTAATTTAACTTCTTATTTAAATTTTCTTTATACAATATTTTTTCATTGTGTTCTTTCTCAAAACAAAACAAAAAACAGGAACAAAGATCAAACTTAAATATATAAATAAATAATAATAAATATACCAAAACAAAAAGCACACAAACCATGGAGTCTGTTTTGTAATGGCAAACTGCTCCCGGGGATGGGCCTGCCCTGGAGTGTGGTTGGTAAATTGTCACTGAAGAGAATTGTTTTTTAAATTCATGTTAGTAACTTGAAGCCTTCATAAGAAAGGCTTCACGCTCCATCTGCTCCCGCCTTTCAGCCTATCTCTAACAACTGTATCCCAGTTCTCTTAGACCCGTTGCTGCAGTGTTTAGACCCTTTGACAAGAACCCTCTCCGTCTTTGAATTAGCGTGTGTGTGTGTGTGTGTGTGTGTGTGTGTGTGTGTATGTGTGTGTGTTTACATTCTGGTTCTTCCAGTGACAGTATTGTGAGGTCCTGACCCCTCTGTGAAACATGGCTGGAGTATGGCAGTCAGATGATAAAGCGCTTGGAGCTCTGTTCTCAATTTTTTCTTAGAGACCTGTAAACATGGATACATTTTCAAAAACTACTTACAGAATGTCAATGAGTGCAGCTATTTTTGCTTCGATTTGCTTGTGTTGCCATGAGCACAGACCTGACAGATAAAGCTGAGGAGACTGGGGATTACAAAGACTATGAAAATGCCAAATTAAATTAATGTGGCCAGTGAACTGGGTTTTTTTTTATAAAAGCCCATGTTTTGGCCTTAGGTAGGAAATACCTTCATGAGAACCCACCCTGAACCACATGCTGTGTTCTAAAGACACACCGATAAAAGACATTCTTTCCTGATAAGTCAGATACATCACAGCCCCCTCAAGAACCCCGAGCACTTCGGTTCCTCCTGCCTGACCTGTCATCCCTGTGGCTTCAGCTGCACCTCCCTCAAGGAGAGGGCGTCTGGCCAGCACTCCCAGTCTGTGTGATGGCCCGTCCTGCGCTTTTCTTCCATGACAGTCAAAATCCTTGTGGTCATGTATTCATCTCAGCATTTGTTTACTATCTGGCTTTTCCTGAAGCAGGCGGATACTCTGCCTAATGCCTAGGCATAAGATAGGCTCTCGGTAAATATTTGTTAAATGGATGAATGACTTATAGAAGAACAAGGCCAGAAATGTGTGAAAAACACAAAAGCATAAAACCAAACTATGAAAATTAGAATATAACTGACAACAGCCAGACCAAACTTAGGCATAAATGCCAAAAATCTGCTGAGTAACTAGAACCAGATGGGATTAAATAAGGAGGGCTTGTGGAACTGGTTGAGTTTGAGACACTTTTGCCTTAAGCCAGTAGGCAGTTGGCAAAAGTTGAGGCCAGTAACTCCTGGTCCTGTGATTTTCTAAGTGAGGGTATGGAGCGGATAGCCTGGGCTTTATGCAAAAACACTTGATAAAGTGGCTTCTAAGCAGATGGTTAGAAGTTGAAGAGTCTGAATTAGCATTTGTCTTTGTTCTTTTCTTTTTGATTTGCAGGATGGCCAGCCATTGGCAGGACTGATTCAAGATCACATGGTTTCAGGTGCAAACATGACCATCCGGGGATGTTTTTTCACCCGGGAACAATACATGGAGCTAGTGTACCGAGGACTCACAGACAAGATGGGACGTGTGAAGCTCTTCCCTCCTGCCATCCTCAAGCCCTTCCCCCTGTGGACAGGAAAGCAGGTAATTGGGAGACGAGCAACCAGTGTATTTTTAAAAGGAGATAAGCCACTCATATAACAGTTTCAATTCCAAGAGATCTCAGACCACAGACAAATTTCTAATCAGGAAATAAGGTGACTTTCCCTTTGGGTGGGCCCCCAAGGGTGGGAAAACTCGTACGTGACTCTACTAAGAACGGGTTGCATGGTTTCTGAGTATTGATTCTCACATAAACTTGGTGTTCTCTGATTTAAATCGGTACTAATGGCAATGTGGTACAGCTCCAAGGGTTTTGCTGAGTTCTTTACACTTGTTTTGTTTTAGTGCTTAAATCCAACCTTCTCTCATTAGGAGATATACTGTAGTTTAACATTTTAATGTTAAATTACATGTTCAGGGTTATTAGAGACAGAACTGGAATTCAAACCCAGGACTTTTTTAATGTCCAAAGTAACCGTATAATAGTATACATGGAAATCAAATAATGAAATACACTACAGTATATTCATCTGCTGTACCTGGGCCTCCCAAGTTGAGCTTCAAGGATCAACTTCTCGGGCCTTGGCTCTTTATCTGTAGAGTGGGTTTGAGGCAGTCTCTGCAGCCTCTTCCAGCTCATAATTCTTTAAGTGTGTTAACCTGGGATTTGACTAGTTTTAGTTCTTGAGGTCTAAATGTCATTGTTTCATAAGTGATTATGTATCCATTCTGTCACTGTAACAAAATACTTTATTTGAGGAAGGATTTACTTTAGCTTGGGGTTTCAGCTTTCTCTTGGCCACTTGGCTCTGTTGCTTCTGCCCTCTGTGTTGGTGAGTCAGAACATAATGGAGCATGTGTAGAGCAGAGGACTTAACTCATAGTGGGCAGGAGACAGAGAAAGAACCAAGAAACGTGGAAGAGATAGTCCCTCAGGCATGGTCCAGGCATATGCCTCCTACACTAAGAGCCAGTCGAGCGAACTCATCGGTGCATTAGTCCCGAGATGGTGTTTCTGCTCTCAAGGTCCAGACACCTCGCAGTAGCCCTCCAGCTGGGGACAAAGCCTTCAACACAGGAGCTTTAGAAAGAGTAGCTTGTCTCATTAGTCCAGCAGTTGAACTTGGCCTGCTAATAGTTTGCTTAGAATGGTTATTTCTCTTCTCACTGCTGTGACTAGACACCTGGCGTGGTAGGAAGGGCTGGTGGCTGCAGCTAGAGGCCACTGGCCACACTGCACGGTCGGCAAGCCCAGCACTGGTGCTCAGCTCGGAACGTAGGTGACGCCTCCCGATTCAAAGATGACTCTTCAGTTAAACTTTCCTAGAAATACCCTCATAGACACACCAGAGCTGTGCCTGCATGCGTGATTCTAAATCCCTTCAAGTTGACAATGAGCATTCACCATCACTAATCACAGTTAAAATTCTTTACTTTATTGGCGTGTGTATGTGCATGTGTGGGTACAGGTGGCATCAGAGGACGATTGGAGAGTCAGCTCTAGCCTTCCTTAGCAGGTTCTAGTGATTGGACATGGCTGTCAGGCTCACACAGCAGACTGCTTTTCCTGCAGCCATCTTGCTGGATCCCAAGTGCTTCTTTTTAAGAAGATTGTGGGACCTTGGTCTCTTAGGTGTACTATCTCCTCTGTCCCCTGGCTCAGGATAAGGTAAATTTGCTTCTCCTCACCATTGTTGCCCAGCACCCTGACCAGAAGTTCAACTCTTTCATTCACTCTAGATTGCTTTTATAAGTGGTTTATTAAATTTTCTGTTTTTTTATGATTATATAAAAGTATAATTTTTGTATTTATCATTAATAAATTTAGTTGTTAGGTATCTGCCTTTCTCATTTTTCTTTTTTTTTCCTCAATGATTTATTTTATGTATGTTGGTGTTCTGCCTACTTATATGTGTGTGTGGGGGTGTCAGATCCCCTGGAACTGGAGTTGCAGACAGTTGTGAGCTGCTGTGTGGGTGCTAGGAATCGAACCTAGGTCTTTTGGAAGAGCAACCAGTGCTTTTAACCACTGAGCCAACTCTGCAAACCACATTTTTCATTGTAGAAATTTAATTCAGGCTTGTTGTTAAACAAAAATGCAAAAATGTAAAAGGAAAAATGTCTTCCTTCTCCAAGTTCATTCTTGAAATGCACACATAATCTTACAGATAAATAAGAATGGGGTCATATTATAATGTCCCCAGGGCTGCTCTCAGAACCGTAAGGCGTGGTTAAAGTTGACAGTTTTTAAAGACTCATTTAGCAGGACAGTGGTGGCACACACCTTTACCCCCAGCACTCAGGAGGCACAGGCAGGTGAATCTTTGAGCTCGAGGCCAACCTAGTCTACAGAGTGAGTTCCAGAACAGCCAGGGCTTCACAGAGAAACCCTGTCTCAAAAATAAAAATAAAAGACTCATTTATTTTTATTTTATGTGTATGAACATCTCATCTGCATATATGTCTTATATCACATGCATGGCTAGTGCTCTTGGAGGCCAGAATATTGTGCTGGATTCCCTGGAACTGGATTTACTTAGGGTTATTAGCCACTATGTAGGTGGCAGAAAGCAAACCTGCGCCATCTGGAAGAGCACCTGGTGAGCTTAACCACTGAGCCCTCTCTTTGGACCCACCCCACCCCCTCTTTTTGTATCTTGCTATGTAGCCCAGGCTATCTTGAATCTGTCAGTACTGCCTCAGCCTTCCAAGTGCCTGGATTATAGGTGTGACCACCACACCCGATGTGACACTCAGCTTTGAATTTGTATTTAAAACCACCCCTTCAGCCAACATCTGGAACCTGAAGCAAGTGCTTTCCGCATTATTGAGTGAGCATATCACTTCACCTTTCTTTAGCGGAGGAGGCTTGCTTGCTTTGAATGAGCTCCCGGCTCCTTCAAAGGGCATTTTGTTTATCAGACTTTTTTTTTTAATTCAGTTTTTACTACAGTTGTTTTATATTGTATTCAAGTGCTCCTCGCCTCCTTTTTTAGTTGACACTCTACTATTTGTACATAATTACAGTGCACGGGCATAGTGTGCCATTTCCGTCCGTGAATGCAGTGTGTAATGATCAGGTAAGGATAGCTGTGATGGGAAAGTTGCTCAGTCCTCTGTAGCATACAAGTCTTGGCATCCCACAGGTCTGTTGTGTTTTGGAACATGAGTAGCTCTTTGCTCAACTGCGCCCCTTGCACCTCTTAGCATCTTCTCTGCCCTTCCCAGCTACTCACAGCCTCTTTTCTACTTTGTGTTTCTCTGAAGTCAACTTTACAACAAACAGTATCAGCTTCTCTGTGGCCTGAGTGTATTGTAGTCTTGTTACAAATAGGAGTCCAGTATTTTTATGCCTGAATAGTATTCCGCTGTGCATATTACAAGCTGGTCTTAGCTGTGTCTTTATAGATGGATGGCTAGGTTGATTCTGTATCTTGGCTGTTGTGTTGGAGTAAGTGTAGCTTTTTTGGGTGTGGGACATATGGGATGTCTGAGTCATGCAGGAGTTCTGCTTCTAGTGTTTTTGAGGAAGTTCCATCCTATTTTCCATAATTGTTACAGGAGTGAGAGTTCCCATTTTCCCTGGTTCTTGACAAGCCTGTTGTTAACATACCCTTATATGGCAAGAAGTTCACATAACTGTTTTTTGTGCCTGGTTGGCAGACCCAAACTTTCTGTTACTGCTTTGTAACCTAATTCAGTGAGCTTAATGGTATAGGGTGAGCTTGTTCCACGTCTGAACATGAGAGCAGCCTCCTTCCCTCAGCCTCTGTCATGTTGTGTTCAGGGACAGAATATTCCCTAGTTGACTTAGGTGTCCTTCTATTGTCAGACATTTACATTTTTACTTGATTTATTATTATTGTTGTTGTTGTTGTTTTGACTAGTGCTGTAGTAAACATTGTTTCTGCATATTCTAGGGTATTTTCATGGGATATTTTTATATCAATTTCTGGAAATTGCTGTCCAAGGATATTTACCTTTTGAAACTTGTGAAGAAATGTATTTGCTTAATAAAGTTTTTAAAGATTAATTCAGGGTTAGCATAAAAACTATGTAAAATGATATTTTACATATATGCTGTGTTATCTTTTACATTTTTATTATTTGTTTGGTTATTTTTGAAACAGGGTCTCACTTGGTAGTCCTGGCTAGCCTCATCTGCTATGTAAACCAGGTGGCCTTCAACTGACTTGTATCCATCCGTCTCTGCCTCTTACGTGCTGGAATTCCTTCCTTCCTCCACTCCTAGTCTCTAGGATTTTGACTAATTTGTGCATTTCATCTAAATCATATCATAAAATATAAGGCTTTTGTGACTTGCTGCTTTAATTTAATGTAAGATTCTGACAGCTTACCTGTTCCGCTTTCTTTTTTTCTTCTGACTAAAGAACGTTCTGTTTATTCGTTTTCAGTTGAAAAGGGGCCATTAGTGTTGCTCCCAGTCTTGGCTATTACCAGGAAAGCTATAGATGTTCTTTCTACTGTAGGTGAGCTAGCAAGCCATAGCTCCCTGTGTGTGAGTGCTTAGATACCTCTTACCTTGCACCAAATTCCAGTCTTGACTGTTCCTAGTGCAGGCAGCCTCTGCTAGCTGTATGTTGTTTTGGTTAAGGTACAGCTGTGATTAAAAGCACAGGGAAGCCTTACCTCCTGCCCCCAACTCCTTCCCGCAATCACCCTCCTGATGCCAGAGCTGAGGTGTAACACTGTTAGCTGCTTTATTTATTTTTATTTCCTTTCTTTTTTTTTTTTTAACTTTTATGTGCACAGGTATTTTGCTTGCATGTGTATCTGTGTACCACGTGTGAGCAGTGCCTACAGAGGCCTGAAGAAGACATCAGATCCTCTATAATTGGAGTTACAGGCAGTTAGCTGCCGTGTAGGTACAGGTCCTCTTTAAAAGCAGTCAGGGCTCTCAACCACTCCAGCCCCAGTGCCTGTAACACCTGCATGTTTGCCCCCAACCCTTCTCCCTCTGTGGGAATGTACTTGGCAACTCTTCCAAAGCTGATCCATTGTCCCCAAGGACACCTGCCTCCCTCTGTAGAGTACCTGCTTGAGAGAGTGCCTCTCCTGGCCTCTGTCAGCAACTGTTTGCCGAGTGATAACCCTTCTGCTTGACTCAGGAAAGCTAGGCTGACCTTTCAGTACTAAAATTAATTCTAGTTATATCAGTGTACTGTGTCATTTAGCTCTGTAAAAGCTGATTGGCATCAGGTTATGGGCTTATCAGTCTTCCTTATCAATGTGACACCTGTTCACTAAGGCATTCACTTTGTTCAGCATGTAGACCTGGAATGTATGCACAGTAAACGGTCCTGTCAGGGGTTAAATTAAAACACACTTTTGTCTGAATATTTGTTTTCCCAAGATTTATGGTACAGTCCTCCCTCTACTCCCCACCCTCAGTGACATATTGCAGTGTGAGGCCTTTGGAAGATGTTTAGGTTATGGGAGCAGAATGAATGGGATTGATGTCCTTCTAAGTCTTCTAAGGACTCTTTCCCAAGTCAAGACAGAGTAAGAAGTCTCCATTTATGACCTAGAAAGCATGATTCTCCCCAGACTCTGAGTCTGCCTCATTTTGTCCTTCTCTGCTCCCATAACTAGAAGAAATATCAAAACCTACCAGATACTTTCCTTCTCATTCAGGCTAATAAGCCTTTCCACTCAGCCTTCCTGTCCCTTGCCCCAAGTGATTTGGCCCCTGACTGCCCTGTGTTGCAGGATATTTGATCACACTGTGAACCCTGAGGTTGTGTTGCTTACTGACAATTTGTTTCTAGTTGTGGTGTGGCTCAACCCTAGCACACCTTTAATCTAAGAGCTTTCTGTTTGAATTCTATAAAGTCAATCATTGGTCAGGAAGAGGAGCAAGAAAACACTTGACAGGGAGTGAACAGGGGAAAAAGAGAGTAAGAAGTCAGGAGGCAGTAGAAGGGAGGGCATTGAATTTGAGGGGGGTTGAGATGGCTGGAAAAGGAGAGCTTCCTTCTTTTGGGCTGTCGCCTGAGGAGGAAGGTCAGCGGGTTGCTTTCTCTGCCTCTCTGAGCTAGCAGACTCCCCCCCCCCCTCCGGATCTGGGGCCTGAGTTTTTATTGGTCAAATCGAACATACAATTTGGTGCCCACCACTGGCTGAGTCCTTCCCTGGCCATCTTGTTTAAAGCCACGATGCTCTCTTGCTTTCTATTCTGAGTTACCTCTCCTTATTCTGTTTTCCTCCAAAGCACGGATTCCCCAGGGAGTTGAGGCTCCAAGGAGCTTTATTCTGTTCTCAGCGCCTGGCTCATGGTAAACACGAAATAGATAACTGCCAGTGAATAAATGCATCTTGTCTGAAGGCTGTTAACAAGAAATGCTTGGTCAGAATGTACCTCTCAGTGCACGACTTGATTCAAGGGCACCCCAATCTCCCATGCCTTACTCTGCAACCTATTTCTCAGTCGGATGCTGCAGGCCTCCCGTGGGAAGCTTTTTAGTTGGTTCTTCATCTTTATGTTGATGCCTTGAGAATCTAAACCTTTGTGCAGGGAGGAAGTCATTAAACAGTAGCAATTGTTACCTGTTTGAGGTGGGTAGCATTAGGAGCCTCACCATCTTTCTCAGTTTTGCTAAGTGTTCACTTCTGATATTTTACCACATAATCTGATATTTGTTTTGATATTTGACTGCAAGCAGTATAAATAATGACACAGGGGCTTATTAATATTTTAAAACCTAGGCCTTTTGCTGGGCAGTCTCCCAACTACTCCAACCCGACTAATCCTAGTACTACATCCTGCCAAGTGGCCAGATCTCCCTCTCTGCGCCCCTCTGGTCCATCTGTTCAAACACTCACACAGACCCCAAGTCCTCTGGCGACACTCCCTCTCGGTTCTCCTCCCAGAGTCCCTCTCTCTTTGCCCGGAAGTTCCACCTTCTACTTCTTGTCTAGCTATTGGCCGTCAGCTCTTTATTAAAGCCAATTCTAGATTGCCTTAGGCAGCTGAGGAAGGAACAAATATTTATAAAATGTGAGGCTGGTGCAGGATGGCACTATGGTGTTGGGCATTCTGCCGATACAGAACTAACAAGTGAAAATACAGAGTAACACCTTCACATAGTGCACCCAACATTACCCCCAAAACAAATTATTACTTTTTCTTCCTTTGGCATATTAGAAATTAATGCAAGTCTTAGAGATTACTCACTTTAGGATGAGGTGTTTTAGGGAATAAAAGTGCTAATGAAGTTTTAGTGTGTTTTTGGTAGACATGTCTTTCTGAGGCCCTGCTTGCCTTACTGTGCCTTCAGAGCAGAAGCGGCGTCACCAGGCAGCCGATCCTAATGGGCAGTTAGTTATCTCCTCCCCTTCCAGCGAGTCACCCTCTTTTTTCCAGGTTGTGTCAACCCTCCTCATAAACATAATCCCAGAGGACTACGCCCCCCTGAATTTATCTGGAAAAGCAAAAATTGGCAGTAAAGCCTGGGTGAAGGAAACGCCACGGCCTGTTCCTGACTCTGACCCTAACTCCATGTGCGAGTCCCAGGTATGGCTTTATAAAATTGACTTCTGTTCCTGGAGGTGGCAGACTGACTTACACAAGTTCAGAGACTGGTGCCGTGACTCAGAAGAAAAGTTTTATCCAAGGTGGTATCCACTTTTGTTTAAGATGTGCTCAGGGCTGATCTCTGCCATCTGGCTCTCGGCATGAAACCCCTGCTGATTTGGGAAGGCTTCCAGAGGCTGGTGCTGATTCTGCAGTGCTTACAGTGTGAAGCTCATGTTTTCTTTCAAGACCTGAGTGGTTTGAGTGAGCAAAATTGCCGTGAGGTCCGCAAAGCCCAACTCCAAATATTCAGAACCAGGGTTAGGGAAGGCCAGAGTGGTCCTCACAGCCCAGCTCCACCCTACAGAGATTGCCAAGGCTCTCAAGTCAGCAGCTGACTGGCTGTCTTTAACAGGGCCTGCTTTCCCCTGTCCCTCCCTCTTCCCTCTTTCTTTCCTTTTTCTGTAGTGTTGGGTTTGAACCTAGGGTGTCCTGCATGCTTAGCGTGAACTCTGCCAGTGAACCCCATCCCCTGCCCTATGTCAGGACTAACATGCCCCCCGCAAACCTGGAGCAGCCACGTTTTTTTCATCCACTTGCTGGATCATCCACTAACTGCAGCGTGCAGTTAAAAACTTAGCCAGTGTGTGTTCATCTTCCTTATTTAAAGTATGTATTAGTCTCACATACTCCCGCCCTTTCTCCCTAAGGATTTGAGGCAGGTCACAGTAGAGGGACCTCCACATTGAAGCTAATAATGCTTGGCTTGTGAGGGTGGCTCCTCTAAGTGGTGTCTCCTGCAGCCTGGCATTGGTGATGCTTCCCAAACAGGTGATCATCAGGGAAGGGGAGCTGCTCTGCGGAGTGCTGGACAAGGCACACTACGGGAGCTCTGCCTACGGCCTGGTCCACTGCTGCTATGAGATCTATGGGGGTGAGACCAGCGGCAGGGTTCTCACCTGCCTAGCCCGCCTCTTCACTGCCTACCTGCAGCTCTACAGAGGCTTCACTTTGGGTAAGTACTAGGCCTGTGGCCCGGGCTCTACCCACGTTGCAGGATGGCATCTAGGCCACTTTCTTGGTGAATGTTTAGCCTCTTCCCTTCAGTGCTAGCCATCTGAGTTTCACACCCAGTGTTTGTTCTCCTAGCACAGAGCAACCCCTGCCAACCCCGTCCCCATTCTGCTCCTTTGTTCACCCTCCTACACCTAGCTCACAAGTGAAGATCAGACCTAAACAACAGTCATGCCTGTAGCTCTGCTAGGAACGGCTCAGATGCACTGATGATTCATATGCCACAGGGCTGGCAGAAAACAAGGTCACCGGGAGGGAGTGGAGCTTTGGGGAGGGCTGGCTAACAGCATTCTCGCCCTGTTTAGCAGAGGTCATAGCCTCTGGTCACACACAAGGATGGCCTGGGTGTGACTTCACGGCAGGGTCTGCTCACATGGTTGTGGCTTCCATGGAGAGGAATCGGTTCTTTCTCTTTCTGCTCGCATATAGTCTTCAGAAGCTTCAGGTTTCCAGGTTTCTGTAGTGGGAATTCCAGATGTTTTCCTTAGCTTTGAAACAGTTCATTGTTGCCCTCCCACTCAGACCTTGGCGGAGGGATTTTTCAGACTGTGTCATGCATAGGTAGAAACAAAACATTGTTAGGTTGAAAAAATTTACTGTTCAAGGTGAGCGATTCTTCAATGCTTTGAGCCAAAGGATGGGCTTGCCTGGAGGGGTTTGGACCGTCTACCTTCTGATACAGTGCTGAGAACCATTTGACTGTTACCCAGACTTGATGTGGGTGTGTGCTTGCATATGTATATAGTCACAGCTGCACATGGGATTCCTGGGATACTCACTGTCTGCTTCTCTTCTACTGCTGATCATCCTTCTAGCCAAAATCTCCAGCTGTTTCATCCCACACATATTTATTGGGTGTAGCCAGCAGAGCTTCTGGCTAAAAGCACATTTGAAACTCAAGCCTAGGCTTGCTTTCTTCCTGTGTACCTCAATTTTGAGCCCTAATTTTATCACTTATGAAAGATAGGTTTTGATGTTTAGGTTTTCTTAAGCATGCACTGATGTTAATATTGCTGTTCCAAAACTTCCTATTTTTGTGTCTCTCAGCTTTGGAGCTGAGCATTGCCAAGAGTACAAGCCAGTGCGACATTAGGCCTGGGCCCTGTTGAGCTTATCTGTTTGACTTTGCAGGTGTGGAAGACATTTTGGTTAAGCCAAATGCAGATTTGAAGAGACAGCGCATCATTGAAGAATCCACCCAGTGTGGGCCCCGGGTAAAGAGGAGGGCTGGGAGGCCATGGCCTGTTGTCCAGGGGCCACTTAGCTTATAGAATAAAGCCACACCCTCCTTTACTAAAGCCTCCTGTTCCTTTCTTCATTTTAGGCTGTCAGGGCTGCATTGAACCTGCCAGAAGCTTCATCAAGTGATGAGATTCAAGGGAAATGGCAGGATGCCCATCTGGGCAAAGACCAGAGAGATTTTAACATGATTGATATGAAGTTCAAGGAGGAAGTGAACCATTACAGCAATGAGATTAACAAGGTTAGCCTGGCCATACGAGACGCAGATCCCTATCTTTTTTTAATGCTGATTCTGTTGGTTTGTTTATAATTACATTTGATTCTCACCCCACCCTTTAGAGCAGTCTGAGTAGGTGAGATTTGAAGTTGGGTAGGTACAGTCCATCTTTGTGAAGAGCGCAGGATCTCATTCTCTCAGTCTTTGAGTCTGGAAGGAAGGCCTTGGTTTCATTCCAAAAGGGAACACTTCGTGCAGCATTTCTGTGTACTTGAGTTCTGCACTCGAGAAGCTGAAGAAAGAAGCTTGACTGTAGAGCCATTCCACCGTCGGTGGAGGAACAGGGTGAAGGGCAGGAGTCTCTGTGTTGAGCTCTGTACGTACTGTGTGACATTAAGTCAGAGGTGTGACTGGGCTCTCAGCTGTTCTGGGAAGCAGATGTGTGAGGAGCTCTGCTTCAGGGGCTTGCCTGGGCTCCCTACCCTGTGGTTTGAGGAGGACCCGGGCTGGCATTCTCTCTGCCTGGTAGACCCTGGTCCCAGCCTGAGGAAAGAAAGGAAAGGCTACTCCTCAACATCAGAGTTGTCTGTGGAGGTTCTCTTCCTGCCTTTCAGCACTCACTTGGTGGCTAGAAGACAGTTCTCATCAGTAGAAAGTGTTACTCAGAGGAACCTTCTAGCACTGCCTGGGAAAGCAGCGGACAGTACATCTTAAAATAGCTTCTTGTCCACAGCTCTCACTTTCTGCCTCTGCCAACCCAGGCTCTGCTCCTCCTGTCTTGAGTTGGGTGTCTAGATCCCCAGGCAAAGGCTGAAACAGATTCAGAACTCATGTCATTGTCCTGGGGTCTCCCTGTGCGGCTTTCTCACTTCTACTGGCCTTGTGCAAGTGTGGACATTGGTAATGCTCTTTATGGGTGCAGAGTATGCTTTCTGGGCCGATTCATTAGGACCTCACCTTAGATTTTGTTCTTTTTTTTCTAAATTTATTTGTATTTTGTTTATGGGCGTTGATGTTTTGCCTACATGTATGTCTGTGTAAGGATGTCAGATCTCCCGGAACTAGGGTTACAGACAGTTGTGAACTGCCATGTGGGTGCTGGGCATTGAACCTGGGTTCTGTGGAAGAGCAGCCACTGCTCTTAATCACTGAGCCATCTCTTCAGCCCCAATTTTATTCTTATCTATTGTCTTAGTTACTGTTCTATTGCTGTGAAGAGACCTCATGACCAAGGCAACTCTTATAAAGGAAAGCACTTAGTTGTGGGCTGGCTTACTGTTTCGGTGGTTAGTCCATTATTATGGCAGGAGCGTGGTGGCTCACAGGCAGACATGCTGGAGCAGTAGCTGAGGGTTCTACATCCTGACCCAGAGGCAGATAGAGAGAGATTAGGCTCCGCATGGGCTTTTGAAACTTCAAAGTCCACCTCCAATGACACTTCTCCCAACAAGGCCACACCTCTCAATCCTTTTGATCCTTTCAAATAGTGCCACTTCCTGGTGGCTAAGCATTCAGATGTCTGAGAGTCTAGGGCCATTCTTATTCGCACTACCACATCTGGCACCTCTTCAGAGTCACAGATTAGATTTGCCAGCCCCCCTGCTTCTCAGCCTTTCATGATTCCCTTTTTGCCTCCATTTGACCACAGGGGGCTTATCTGAAGGTGTTAGTGGAAGGATGATACTAGATGAGGGTTTTCTTTCTCTTAAGTGCAATTCAGCCCTTAGCTGTAGGTAAATACTCTATCTGGCTTTATTTCTTTCTGTGTCATAGCTTTACCTTGTGCATGTAGGGTCTTAAGAAAGATGAAGTCACTGAGCAGTGTGTTGATTATTCCACAGGCATGTATGCCTTTTGGCTTGCACAGACAGTTCCCTGAGAACAACCTGCAGATGATGGTGCAGTCGGGAGCCAAAGGCTCAACTGTGAACACGATGCAAGTATGAGCTGGTTTGCCAGAGGGGTGGGCTGATGGCAAGAGTCAGCTTTCAGTTCATTTCTGGTTTTAAAATAACTTCAATCCATTAAAATATAACTAAAAAGACTGGGAAACACTAAGGCATAAAGAAATGTTCTTGTGGGTGGGGGAAGACAGATCCCCAAAGTTCATTGGCCATCCAGTTTAACCAAATTGATGAGTATCAGATTCAGTGAAAGACCCCATTTCGAAACATAAAGGCGAAGAGAGAAACACAGTGTTAGCATCTGGCCTTCACAAGTGTGTACATGAAGTCACATGCATTGCACAGTCTTACAATGTTGCATGAGGTGCCTCTTTCATTTACTATTACACTGTAAGCACTGGTCTAAGGACCACTTACCTTTTCAGTCTCATCATCTCCCAGAGCTCTTTGGTGCTATGGAGAAATTTTCACATAGTTAGGGTCTGTTTCAGTGTGAGTGTTTGTTTTCAATCGTGTTGACCTTGAGAGGCTCTCAGGAGCATGGGCCGTTGTCCAGTGAGTGCCAGGACAGAGTGGCTCAAGAAGCTGGACACCACTGAAAGCCGCCACCTCAGGGGAGATGCTCCCAGGAGTATTTACATGTCGCTTCCTAAGCCTACAGATGAGTGGCTTGGCTTCTGTCTGGTTCTGGGGTTATTTTTTCCTGTAGACTTCCATTTCCCCATTGGAACCTTTTCTTAGGGTTCTTATTGCTATAGTAAACACAGTAAGCAAAAGCAACTTGGGGAGGGGTTTATTTCATCTTACAGATCCATGACTAAGGGAAGTTCAAGGCAGAAGCTCAAGGCAGGACCTGGCACCCAAGCCCTGGAGGAACATTGGCTTACTAACTTCCCCCTCATGGCTTGCTCAGCCATCGTTCTTATACAGCTCAGGACAAGCTGCCCAGGGTGGCGCTGCCCCAGTAGTTGGGTCCAGCCACATTCATCACTACAAAAAACACACTACAGGCTTGCTTCCAGGCAACCTGATAGAGGCATTCTCTCAACTGAGGCTCCTCTTCCCAGACAATTCTAGCTTATGCAAAGTTGTCCAAAAAAAAAAAAAACAAAAAACCAAACAAACAAAGCAAACAAACAAAAAAACGAGGCCAAACCTTCAAGGTACTTCCAGGTATAATGTGATAATTCCTGATTCCAAAGTCATGGCTTCTTCTCTAAGCACTGCTTATTCTCAACTATCCTCCAATGGGGGAGAAAAGCCAGTGCAAACTTTTTCTTGAAATGTGCTCCTGTGGCTTGTGTAAGCATCTAGGTTGGTCTTCAGATCTAATTCCTTTTCCAAACACTTCTTGAAGGACAGCTGGAAGTTCTGTTCAGACAAAGTATTGCTTAGCAGTTGTTTGTGTTTCCTTTCCCCAGATCTCTTGCCTGCTGGGCCAGATTGAGTTGGAAGGTCGGAGACCCCCACTGATGGCATCTGGCAAGTCACTGCCCTGCTTTGAGCCTTACGAGGTTACCCCCAGGGCTGGCGGCTTCGTCACTGGAAGGTTTCTTACCGGCATCAGGCCTCCTGTATGTGTATTTTTGGCATTTTCCCTCACTTCTAGACCTGGTAGTGATGACTTACGGTGCAAGAGTAATCACATAAATGTTAAAGTATCTACACCACAGTTCTCAAGGAGACACAACTAGCATGGAAAGATGGAGTCAGACATGTGGCTCATGCTGTAATCCCAGTCTTGCCCAAAGAATTGTCATGTTTGAGTCCAGCCAAAGCTACAGAGCAAGACTTGCCTCAAAAGAAAAGGAAAAGACAAGATTGATCTTGGCTTCCCTCTTTTCTGTGATGTAGCATCTCTAAATTCTTGGCTGCTCCAGAAGCAGCTGGAAAGGGGATGTCACCAAAGTGCTCATAATACCAAAAGGAGCATGGTGGAGATTGATTTTATGAAGTCTCCATTTCCCATTCTCTCCCCTCACTCTATAACAGTGGGACATCTGTGATAGGTGTATAGTTCTGTTTCAGCAGATACATAGTTTTCCCCTAAGGGAATGGCCTTTTGGATGTTAGTACACTGCTTCCATGATGTTGAACATGTTTGTACATGTCTGAAAGGATGCCAGGTCTAGAGTGGACTGTCCCAAGGCTGCTGACTGCCCGAGAAGCCGTCCACAGGCCCCACACAAGCATTTCCAGGATCATTCACAGCTTAGAGCCAAAAGATGGTAGTAGGTTGATGTAGACTAGAATAATTCAAATTCTGACTCAGACCCTTTAGTGTATCAAGAAATCATTGAGCTGAGCACAGTGGCACATGTCTTTAATCCTAACACATAGGAGGTAGGGACAGATTGATCTCAGTGAGTTTGAGGCCAGCCTGATCTACATATTGAGTTCCAGGACAGCCAAAGCTATATAATAGAGAAACCCTGTCCTCAAAAAAAAAAAAAAAAAAAAAAAAAGAAATCACTGTAGTAGTATTTATAATACCTTTGTGTAATAAAACAAAAGAGTGGTAAAGAAAATTGCAGTTTGTCCCACGTAATAAAAGATGGGACAGTACCATAAAGTTTACTTTGAGGTCCTCCCGTCCCTTGTGTGTGTTTGCTGATGGGTATTGTAAACATATTCTTCCTGTCATGGTAGTCAGATTTTTGGAAAAGCTAAGCATGGTAGCTCAGAACTGTCAGAAGCCTGGGGCAGGAGGATCACAAATTCAAGGCTGACTTGGACTACATATGAAGTATGAAGCCTGTCTTAAAACCGAGCAAGAGGAGTTGGGGAAACACCTCAATTGCTCACACTGTCAGGCAGACTGCAAGCATGGAACACTAGGACGGGGTGAACGCCAGCATTGCCTCTCACTGGGAAGATGTCCTGGGGCAGCTCGAGGGTGGCGTGGCTGCGTGTGTACAGGGTGTCTGGCTCCTATTACTTTTAATCCACATGTCCCTCTACCTTAGGCAGGGAAGAGAGATCCCACGGGACCATAGACGTCTTTAGGAGTTATTAGGGTTGTGAAAGCCAGGGTCCTAGGAACTAGGCTGGGAGCAGTCTGTGTTGTGACAAGGAAAGGGTGGGTAGGGTGGCGCCCAAGTGGCCCTCTCGGAAATACATGGCGCTCACTGCCACCTTTGGGGCCTGGCTCCCTCTCTTCCCTTAGGAGTTCTTCTTCCACTGCATGGCTGGGCGAGAAGGCCTGGTGGACACTGCTGTCAAAACTAGCCGTTCCGGTTATCTCCAAAGGTAACAGCGCCTGTAGCCTTCTGGTAGGCGGGTTGGTGTTCCAGGACCTTGCTTCTGTTGTGTGTCACTGAGGAGTCCTTAGATGATGTAATCTCTTTTAAATGTCTCCATGTGTGGTCTGAGACAGAAAATAGCACAAAGTATTTCTACATTAGTGGTAGATCATGCCCTCAGAGGTTTACACAGTAGGTCCCGTGTTCTGCAGGTCTTCTGGGTGTGCCCAGCCTGTGTGCTGCATGTGCCTCAAAATGTCAGTGAACACAGCCCAACACAAAATCGTAACCTTACCTCAGACATGCAAGTGTAAAGCTGCATTACACAGTTCTCAGGGGTGAGCTTTGTAGTTGGCAATATGATGAGCATGTCAGAAGGTTGGACATGCCTGGATGGCAGTAGTGAGCTCGTCTTTTGAGAGGCTCAGCAGCCCAGGATTCACACAGAGCACTCCATAGAGTATCAGGTGTTCCCCGGGAGGTCACCAGCCAAGACCTTTTCTTTCCTCTCTGGTAGGAAAGCAAACAGTCCTAGGCTTTTGGTCATGGTTCTTCCTGCACTCAAAGAATGTATGCCAGTGAGAGTAATGATGGCATTGAGGGGAATATGGCTGCTTGTGATGGGACAGCAAGAGATCCCAAGTACACGTCAGTGGGCCACTGAAGATAAGGCTTGAATCTCAGGGACGAAGCCTAGAGACATGGAGATGAGGTGGAGCTACTAGGCACTATAAGACCAGCATGGCAGAGGGCCAAAGACCAATATCACCACCATTTTTGGTCAAAGGAGAGCTGGGCATTGGCACCAGCTTGCCAGGCTATGAGTTAAACACCATGAAAACTGGAGACTGAAACTTGGTTCTACCCTTGCGGCTTGGGTTGGATGCTGGCGGAGAGAACAGGATCATGGGAAACCTCAATAGACACAGAGTAGTGAAGGGACGGTTAAAGGAGCAGCTGTCACTAGAGGACTGAAGATGAAGGTCATCAGATTAGGGACATGATGTCAGCATTTAATTCCTGGTAATGCCCCTTTGCTTGGCAATCTCTCAACATTGACAGTTCAGTTTTCCCTCCTCTCCCCTTCTTGGCCTGCCTGTGACTCTAAGGATGCTGGTCGGTCCCTTAGAGCTCTAAGATACAGGAGAGTGAAGGGGTGGGGAGCAGCCCCCACAGCTGAACTAGATGGAAGCCTGGCCCTGGGCATGTGGTAGCCAGATCCCTGAGGTGGTCTCCTTGCAAACTCCCAGGAAATGTGGCCTCTGGAAGTTGGGTCCCAGGGGCTGGGGCAGCGGAAGTGATCCATCCTAGAGCCGTGTTTCCTGACACCTGTTTCCCTCTGAGCCGCCCTGGGAGGGGTTAACCCGGGGCTCTGAGCCGTTTCCTCACAGGTGCATCATCAAGCACTTGGAGGGGCTGGTCGTCCAGTATGACCTGACAGTTCGTGATAGCGATGGCAGCGTGGTACAGTTCCTGTATGGGGAGGACGGCCTGGACATTCCCAAGACACAGTTCCTGCAGCCCAAGCAGTTTCCCTTCCTGGCCAGCAACTATGAGGTAACTTCAGACCCCTGGTGCCCGTGAGTGATGGCTGGAGCCCTGCCACCCCAGCCATGTGACCACTGAGAAAAGCCAGAAGTTTTAGAAGTTTAGCCCCCACCAGTGTCCTGAGCTTTTGATATTTTCAGAGCTCCTTAGACCATGACTATACCAGGTCTTGGTAAAACATGAGTATTTGTGGAATAGTAACTGCCTTTGGGGAGTGAGTGTGCTGGGCCTAAAACGAAGCACAGAGCAAGTCTAGGTACCTCCTTTGTGCAATCTAGAGCTGTAGTAGTGCTCTATTCAGTTTACAGGGGAGGCAACTAAATGCTGACACCACAATAGCCAACTGGTGGGAGGTGGGGCAAGGGTTTGAACACAGGCCCACCTTATAATGTCTGTAACTTGTAAATGCCAAGTTATGGCCATTGCTGTGGGCTGAACAGTTACCCTGGTTTTCAGCTTAGGAAGCTGAAACCATCGTGAGCTGTCCAGGACTTAGCTCTGATGGCAGAGTTGAGGCTCGCCCTTGCTTGCCTAGGCCCTCACCTTACTTGCTTCTATCCCAGTATCTTGGCCTTCTTTCCCTCTTCCTAGGAGGCTCTTCTTAATGAGCTAATCTCTTTCCTGATGATGGGGGCTTTATTCATCAGTGGGTACTCAAGATGTGTTTTGAGGACTCTCCTCATGCACTTTGGGTCCGGCAGTGTGGCCCATCTTTCATGCTGTCATCTTGTCTGTGTGATTTGTTTATTTAGGTGATAATGAAATCCAAGCATCTTCATGAAGTTTTATCTAGAGCAGATCCCCAGAAAGTGCTCCGCCACTTCAAAGCCATTAAAAAATGGCATAGCAAGCATCCCAATGTCCTGCTGAGAACAGGTGCCTTCCTGAGTTTTTCCCAGAAGATTCAGGCAGCTGTGAAAGCCTTGAACCTAAAGGGGGAGAACCAAAATGGCCGCAGCCCGGAGACCCAGCAGGTAACATGGGGAGGCTGTGACCATCATGCCTGGCGTGGTCAAGCCTCCACTGGAGGAAAGATAAGCAGCTGCTCCCTAATAATGAGTGTGATATATCAGGCAAGATGCCAGCAGTCGCCATGTGAGACTGTAACTAGGAGACTCTTTCCAGGGTGTGAGCAGTAGAGCTTGAGGGAGTTACAAGGGCTGACAGCAGGAGTTCCTTACCACACTAGGCATGAAGAATCGGGGGACCAGAGGTGGAGAGGGCAGCTGTGAGCAGAGCTCTGGGTAGAGACCGCTGGAGAAAAGGCCAGCCTGGGTTGGGAGAGAGGTCCTAACTGGCATTTGGTGGTCACCTCATTCTTGGTACCTGGTTGCCTGGGATAGTTCTTTGCCTCTGATACCATAATCACAAGCACCCCATTGGAATCCCAAAGGACAGTAATGATGTCATGCTCATACCGCGTGATTTGTTTGGACAGGCCAGGATTAATTGCCCAAAGCATCACACCGTAGAATCTGTACTGTTAAGTGTTGAGGTGTTTGTTGTTGTTTTGTGTGTGTGCATGCATTTGGTGTTTTGGCCTTGCATGTGTGTCTGTGTGAGGATGTCAGATCCCCTAGGAATGGAGTTATAGACAGTTGTGGGCTGCCATGTGGGTCCTCTGGAAGAACAGCCAGTTCTCTTTACCATTAAGCCATCCCTCTAGCCCGTTGAGGTGCTTTCTAACCTCACCACAGCCAGGTAATGCCTTGCTTTACCCCCTACTCTCATCCAAAGCCAGTCCTTTGAGTCTTGTGCCCCTGCTATGCCTGGAAAACCATCCTGATACCTTCCCATCTAACGAAGACACATCTTGCTGTGTGTGCAGATGTTACAGATGTGGTATGATTTAGATGAGAGGAGCCGATGGAAATACCAGAAGAGGGCCGCCCCCTGTCCCGACCCTAGCCTTTCTGTGTGGCGCCCAGATATCTACTTTGCGTCTGTGTCTGAAACATTTGAAAAAAAGATTGATGACTACAGTCAGGAGTGGGCAGCTCAAGCCGAAAAGAGTTACAAACAATCGGAGCTTTCCCTAGACAGGTGAGGACACTGCTCTGTGGCATGGGGTCTGGGCCCCCTGACCCACTCCAGAAGCGGAAGGCGGCCTCTGCTGTACCCCAGAAGGTCTCATTTGCCTTCAAAAGCACCCAGAAGAACTTACATGGACAGAGTCCTATGGCTTCCTCCACACTCAATTGTTCAGACGCATCCTTGTTTGCTAAGCCCTTCCATGTAAGACAGTGGTTATTGCTAATGGGCTAGTATCTGGGAAGGGTGGTTAGTACATTACAGAGCTATGCAGTGCAGACACGTGATGTGAGCTACATATGCAGGTGCACCCCTGCCTCTGACTGCTTGATAAACCCGAAACTATTTCTAGTTGGTTGAGCAGAAGTGTAAACCCTCTCCAAACTTCTCTTACTAGTAGGTGAGGGTTCCCAAAATAATTACTGCTCAGAGGCCTTTGTCACTGGCCCTACTAGGGCTTTGTGTACCTGGTGTCTGGTGGTGTCGTGGGCAGTCTCATACTTGTCCCTGATCCCTGCTGTCCCCTCTGTCTCCAGGCTGAGAAACTTACTGCAGTTGAAGTGGCAGCGCTCGCTGTGTGACCCAGGCGAGGCTGTTGGCCTTCTGGCCGCCCAGAGCATCGGGGAGCCGTCCACACAGATGACACTGAACACCTTCCACTTCGCAGGCAGAGGCGAGATGAATGTCACCCTGGGCATTCCAAGGTACAGGGTCCCAAGGGTGCACACTGCAGATCTCACAGCTGGGAAAGGGTGCTGGTGCTCGAGGGATTAAGTCTCCTCTGGGTGTGGATCCTCAGTTGAGGTCTGGAACCTGAATGCTTTCGGTAGCTTGATCTTGTAGGATTTCTGTGTATCCCTCTGCCACATCCTTCACCAGGTTACCAGAGATATTTAAGAGTCCTCACACACAAGAACATTGTTAACACTCCAACACAGTACCACCTTGCTGTGCAACTCTAGGAGTGCTGTTCCTGTGGCCAGGGCCCCTTAGATACAGTGTGATGGTTGCCGGGGAAGCAGAAAGTATGGGCCCATGCTGTGGGCATTCGCTCAGTGCTCCTTCCACGATAGCTTCCCCGACTTCTCAGCATGGGGGTTCTCTCCCGTGACTGCAGGAGGCTGAGCCCACTGGACAGGGGCTGAGGTTGGCAGGACTCAATTGGAGTGCCGAGGGCTGGGTCATCTCATCCATTTGCTGAGCTCTCTGAGTGGCTGCTGAATGCCAAGACTGGTGCAGGGAAGCCTTAGATAGACCTGCACACAGGACCCAGTCCTTCAGGCAGGGAATCTGGCAGGAGCAGCGCTGACTCTGATACACCACATTCCCCGTAGTATCCCAAGCTTCTCATGCCAAGAATGCACTCAGCCATCTCCAAAGAGTTTTCAGGTGAACAAGAAAATCTGCTTAACTCTCATCAGCTGTGTCCTTATTCTTTGACAGGCTGAGGGAGATTCTCATGGTTGCCAGTGCCAACATCAAGACGCCTATGATGAGCGTGCCTGTGTTTAACACCAAGAAAGCATTGAAGAGAGTGAAGAGTCTGAAGAAGCAGCTCACCAGGGTGTGCCTGGGGGAGGTAACTGTCTCTCGTACTCTCACACACAGGTGGAGGCCTTATCCTGCATCCTCCTACCCCAACAGCAGCCTGCTGGCAGCTTAGCCCCAGACTCCCACCAGGAAGACACGGTCTCTATCAGGTGCTAAGCAAGGTTACATCAAGAAGCTTTTAAGACAATCTTTGCTTCCATAACATTTGCCAGAAGAATGCAGTAAGAATTCTTCCTGGGTTAACACAACACACTGTAAGGACTCAGGCCCCACTAGGGAAGTGCTTTTTAGGCTGTTCTTGCAAACTTCCCCAAGGATTCAGGCAGCAGAGCTTTGGACTTTGGAGCTATGGCCCCACCTGCCTTAGACTTGTGGAATCTTGTGATGCTCTTGCAGTAGTACATAGTCATGTGGGGCCTGAACAGGTCAGATTCTCTGTGTTCATCTGGTTCCAGGTGTTGCAAAAAGTTGATGTCCAGGAGTCGTTCTGTATGGGAGAAAAGCAGAATAAATTCCGGGTGTATGAGCTCCGGTTTCAGTTCCTGCCACATGTGTATTACCAGCAGGAGAAGTGCCTGAGACCTGAGGACATCCTGCACTTCATGGAAACCAGGTCAGGACGCTTCTGTGTTTGTCTTTGACTTTGACCCAGGGAGCACTCCTGGCATGAGCCCACAGAGGAAGTCTTTAGAGAATAGTAGGCCCTGGCATCTCATATGGAGCCCTCACCCCAGTCTGGCCTGTGACTGACCATTCTTAGCCACCTATTACTGCAGATTGTCTTGGGTTGATTGTCCTGCTCATGGCATTAAGGTATGAAAGGACCTGTACAGGAAGTAAAGGAGTCCCATCACAGTGGTGCTTCTGTGTTTCCAACCAGCACACGGTATGGAGTCAGATGCCCTGTGATTCCCGCCTGTAAATGTGGTTCCTCACTCACTTCTAGTCAGCTGATAGTGAGCCAGTGGCGTTGTTTCTAAACCACTTCTGTAAATAGATGCTCCATGTAGGAATTCTGGTTTCTGTCTGCTAGGGAGAATGAACTTCCTCTTTCTGTCACGTCCAGGTCACTGACAGGCATTTGAAAGCATAGGCCATAATGCTGAGGGTACAGAGTCGGGAGGGGGGAGATTGACCAAAGCACTTGACTTGCCCACTGACCCCGTGGTGGTGAAGCGGCTTGGGAGGCCACTGGCAGAATGTAGAGTCTATTTTAGGAGGTTGGCTCTCGTATGCAAGAATGTGGGCCAGGGTGCCAGTATCTTCTGCTTTTAAACAAGAAAGGCTTGCCTTCTCTTGCTGCCTTGTTATGTGCTTTTGCTTTGGGTGAGCAGATGGGGAGAGAAAGAAAGTCAGTCTCCTAAACTAGTAAATACACTTCTAGGCAAAAGAGATACCATCATTGGCAGGATTTGTCCAGAGACCCCCGACCACTGCCTTTTTCGTAGACAGGATCCGAGGTCAACCCAGAGCTGCTAAGTTGTAAAGAACATGGACCATAAGTTGGCTCAGGGTAAAGGCACATGTCACCAAGCCTGGCATTTGATCCATGTGCCCTCATATAGTAGAAGGAGAGATCTGACTCAACAGTTGTCTGTCCTCTGAGTTCTGATGCACACTGCCATGTGTACACACAAAGATCAGGAGAGCTAGTAGTGGGCAGAGAAGAAAATCTGCTTCACCTGTCACTCTTGTGCTGAGTTAGTCCAGGCAGCTACTGAAGTGGGTGAGATCAAAGGAGAGGGACTATTTGCTTTTAGCAAAGAAAAGACCTCATGGTAAGCTGGCCCTCTCAGCAGGTGGCCTTTAGGATGGTTGTCAGGACAGTTGAACTTGGGTGAAAATGAAGTCCTTTGGACAGGAGTCACCAACCAGCTGATCCTGCCCAGGTGACACAGCCTGGGTTGCGTGCTGTGCTGTGTCAGCGCCTCGCTGGTTTGTTCCACCAGGCAGCCGCTCATATGCTCTGGGACACTGGGCAATGTGACAGGAGCACAGACTAGGCTCCAGCTCGCCAGCCTGTTAACAGAGAGGAGCAAGTGCTGGCCTGCAAGTTCTCTTCTGAGAAGTGGGGATCAGTACCACAGGGCCTCTCAAGGAATGCTGACAGGCAGTTGAATTGACAGCTTGCTCCATTTCTCTTCACCCAGAAGCTTTAGCCGCCAAGCCGGTAGGACTCCATGAGATACATGCCAGCTGAGCTTAGAGTTCTGTCTGCCTTGTGGAGGTGAAAACAGTAAATCACTTTTTTTCTTTTTGAGGCAGGGTTTCTCTGTTTAGCCTTGGCTGTCCTGGACTCAATTTGTAGACCAGGCTGACCTCACAGAGATCTGCCTGCCTTTGCCTCTGTTCATAGAGACCTGAGATGTCAGATCCCCCTAGTGCTGGCGTGATAGGCAGTTGCGAACCATCCAGCATAGGTTCTGGGAACTAAACTTGGGTCCATTAGAAAAGTGCTCTTAACCACTGAGCCATCTCACCAGCCCCTAAACCTCTTTTTTGTTTCTTCTCACCAAGTGACAATCCTGACTTGTTCCCAGCAGTCAAGTACTTTTTGAACTCCTAGGTATGTTTTGCTTGTACACTTAAAAATCTGTGATAAACAAGGACATTTGCAGTCACTTTGGGCAGTGAGTCCGCAACAGACCTCTGAGGTCTCAGGCAAAGCTAAAAAGGTAAGAGCAGTCTGTGTTATGGGCTGCGGTGTAGAGTGCGGTTTAGAGGGCCCAGGCAGTGAGTGATTCAACCGCATTAAGGCCTTAGAGCTTACAGGAGATGGCAGGGACCTCGAGAGCCACCATGTCCCCAGCTGTTTCTGCATTCTTCCCTTCTCCTGTCTCTGCACCCCTTTTCCTGTTCCTCTGCCTCCTTCCTCTGTAGATCATAAGTTTTTTTGGTTTTTGTTTTTAACACATAATAGAAAGAAGAGGAACAGAAACACATAGACACAAATGGTCTCAGATATTGCTGCTGGCACCCTTCACTTTGGCCATTTGTGTTACTAACCCGGAGAGTGGGCCAGAGTGGAAAGTGGAAGAGCATGAGCTTGAGTCAAGGATTGTAGGCTCTGGCCCCTGTCCCAGCCATGAGCCTCACGCAGTAGCCGCTTCTGCAGTTCATAGTTGTTTATGTAGGATGGGTGGGTCCTCTGCCATATTCCTCTCTGGTTCCTTTCATTTGCCGTACTGAAGTAGCACGGCCTTCAGAGAGCATTTGCTGAACGCTGTCGCTCCCCTCCTTCTTGGCACGGTCACGGAAGTGCAAATTGGCAGTGCCTCCAGGAAAGCACTGTACATTGCTGTCTTCCTTTCACAAGCAGATCCTCGTTCTGCTCATCCTCCTTCGTGCATGTTCTCAGTAGTTCTGGATAGGGAAAGGGCCGGCAGTGTAGAAAGGAGCCCTAGAGGAAGGTGTTTCGAGGAGTTACGTCTGCACTGCCTTGGAGGATGGCGGTGAGACGAGGAGTATTGCTGAGACTGCAGGTGCCCAAAGGACGCCTGAGCAGGAGCAGATGGACAGTGGTAACGGGCAGGCAAGGAGCCTCGGCCCTCGGAGCTGCGGTGTCCATATTGAGGCAGGGCAGAGGCACTCTATGACAGTGATAACCCTAGGCTGTGGAGGGAGTGCTCTGCTTTAGTCCATCTCCTCTGCGGGGCCCTGGGTAAGTGACCCTTATAGCATGAGGTCAAGGCTCTCACCCTTCTCCACTGTTCACCCTTTCCAAAGCTGTGTCCTGCCTCCTCTCTCCTGACTCTCCTGCCCCCTTTCCTCAGCATCCTGAGCACGCTGTGTCTGGATGAGTGGGTCTCAGCAAATCTGCGCACTCTTCAAAAAGTTACAGAAATGGCTGGAGAGTTGGCATAGAGCTTAAGAGACGCCTTGCAGAGATCCAGGTTTGGTTCCCAGCATCCACATGGTGGCTTACAAATATCTGTAACTCCAGTTCTAAGGAATTTGATACCTTCTTCTGAACTCCATGGTTCCCAGGGACACATCTGGTGCACATATATACATGCAGGCAGATACTCAACACATAAATAAATCAATAACAAACAAACAAAAGCAGGAGGAGAAGATGATAGTCTTTAGGTGTTAATGACCAGAACAGTAAAACATGTGACCTGCTGCTTTTCAAACTAAGACTCCATGCTGCATGGGGCCTGGGAGCATGTCTTTTCATCATTTTCTTGCCTACAGGACGAGTGTGGGTTAGGCACAGGTTAGAACTCAGAACATAGATAAATGAGTGCAAAGGTGAGGTGAGACCTAATGTTTTGTATAATTAAAGCTGAGTGCCTGCTCAAGGACTGAGAAGGTTTGCTTGTTTGTTTGTTTGCTTGTTTGTTTTTAAGCAATATGGAAATTGGGCAGGCTGAAGTCCAAGGGACCCTTAAAATGAGGGGCCTATGGAGAAGCGGCCCATGAGTTCTTTCAGATAGATTTGATTCTAACCTGTTGGTGTGACCATCTCTCATTCATTCAGTTGTTGGGGCTCCCAAATATGAGGGTGGAGATTCTTCTGATTCAGCCAGACCTGCTATGTTGAGATGTTGCAGATGTCTGGGAGAGGGTGGGCTGTCCCAGGCTGGGTTCCCATCTCTGATTAGATGGCAAGCACAGTGGCACCAGCATCTGTCATCTACCACAGACAGACTCTACCAAGCCTTAAGGAAAGTATATGGTGCTTAAGACAAGCTTGCACAGTACATACTAACAGCCACATTCTCCAGATAAGCAAGCGAGAAAGTGCAGGAAGCTGTCTATCACAGAGTCACGTCACTTGAAGAGTGAGATAGCATGTATCCAGATGAGGCTGAAGTGTGGGACAGATATTCTTTCTGACAGATTGAGCAAGTGGGGGAAAGTAGAGGTGGGTGGGAGAGACTGGCCTTCGCCCTCTGTGCTAGCTCCCATGCAAATCCCTCAGCATGGAGAGGGCAGGACACACTTATCCTGAAGGGGTTGGATGGCTTTCTTCTCATTCAGATTCTTTAAACTACTAATGGAAGCCATCAAAAAGAAGAATAGCAAAGCCTCAGCCTTCAAAAATGTGAACACTAGAAGAGCTACTCAGAAGGACCTTGATGACACAGAGGATTCGGGGAGGAGGCAGGTAAGCAAGGGCTAGGGCCCCTTGTGAGGTGCACAGGACTGATCCTAAGGCTGAGAGGAATGGAGGGCCCCAAAGTCTCTTCCCTGTGGGAGGTTTTGTGACAGTTCTCAGCACTCTGCAATCTTCTTGGTGCTGGTGTGAGAGGTTCCTACAGCCAGGGACCAGACCTAGGGCTGCAAGCAGAGGCCAGTGCTGACAAGTGGGCCTGGGAATGCCCCACCTGGCTCTGTGTCACCTGGCTCTGGGCCCGTCTAGAATGCAGGAGTGGCCTACATCAGAGAAAGCCCTAGTTTCCCCCTGTCCTGTGACTTTGACATTTTACTAACTCCAGCACAAGATTGACATGAACTGTATTTAACCATCTGCCCAGTCTTGACTTGGCCAGAAAGAGGCTAAGAAACTAGGAACTGAGGCCAGGAAGAGAAAGACAGCTCTTTCCTAGGCTCCACCTGCACCGCTGGAGCAGTTTTTTGTCATCTTGTAATGACTGTGGGCAGCCCTCTGCCACTGAAATGCATCCATAACCCCTTTAACAACAACAACAAAAAGAATTAAGGGTAAACAAGAGAGGGTAATGAAGTGTATACGACACAAGCAGGGACTGGTAAGCCATGAGAACTAAGAAACGAGCAAGGAGGGAAGGTGGGGAGGGCAGGAAGCATGAAGTATATTGAGAGTAATACAGACCACAGCAGAACCCACTGCTTTGTATGTAAACATGAAAGGCCCACAAATGGTGCACATAAACGTCACAGACACAGATGTTGGCAGGCCCAGGCTAGGAAAGTAGAGACCAGGTAGCAGGACTACCTAGGTAGCAGGGTTAGGTAGTGGGTGGGGAGAGGTAACTGCTGGAGGGGGAAGCAGAGGGGCGGTGGGAAGGGGGCTACATGGTCACTAAGTGAAAGGGTCGTTGTGTAGATGGGTGGACTCACCGACCGCTGGATAGTGTTAGAACTACTCATTTGTCTCCTTCATCTCAAACCACAGAGAGACGAGGAAGGGGATGAGGAAGAGGAAGGGAACATTGTGGATGCTGAAGCTGAGGAGGGGGATGCAGACGCTTCTGACGCCAGACGCAAGGAGAAGCAAGAGGAGGAGGTGAGGAGTGCGTCCGCTCTCCCCAACCCCTGTGCTGGACCCTGTCACACCTGGAACCTGCCAGCAGTCTGAAGGAAGACCTGTTGTCCAGTATACTCTTGATTAGTCTCTTGGAATCTGGCTAACGCTGGATGAGTCAGACTCAGCGACCCAGAGAGGACAGAAAAGAAGTCAGGGTCTATTGCTTGTACAGTGAGAATATGATCGCCCTCATTTTCCCCAAACCAATTCCCAGTGTCATAATCTCTCTAAGGACAAAGAGAAGATTAGAGAGGCTGAGGAAATTCACAGGGGAGAAAGCTCAGGTGAGTGGGTGAGCCAGGGAAGCTGTGGCAAGTGACTGCCTCTGAGGGGCACATCAGGACTGAGGGGTGGCCGTCTCAGAGGAAAGGTGATGGAAGGTGTTCGGAGCGGAGAGGCTAGTAGTAGGCCAACAGGGCTGGGGTTGTTCTGTGGGTAAAATTCTGGTGACTGGGACCCTCACTGACTACCTCCCTTCAATTCCTACCAGGTTGACTATGAGAGTGAGGAAGAAGGGGAGGAGGAAGAGGAAGAAGAGGGTGTACAAGAGGAAGGGGACATCAGTGGCAAAGGTGTTCCCCAGGCCCGTGAGGCAGATGAGGAAGAAGGTTTAGGCCTTGAGGAGGAACCATCCCAGAAGCCGGCCCACCGCCACTCCAGGCCTCAGGGACCTGAGGCCAGAGACCACCGGATCCAGGCTGTACGCGAGGCCCACTCATTCATTGAGGACTACCAGTATGACACTGAGAAGAGCCTCTGGTGCCAGGTCAGTGTTCATACACCTGGGCTAGGGGCTTATGTCCAGTAGAAGCATACCGCTGAGCCCACAAGCTGCTCTTCCTGTGTGAATATCCCTTGAAGAGCCTTTTCTTTCTTTATTTTATTTTATATGTATGGGCATTTTGCCTGTGAGTGTACACATGGCTGCACACCATGTGTGCACTTCCCTTGGAGGCCACAAAAGAGTACCACATCCCCTGCATATGGAGTTACAGATGGCTGTGAGCCACGATGTGGGGGCTGGGAATTAAACTCGGGTCCTCTGGAAAAGCAGCCAGTGTTATTAACCGCCGAGCCATTTCTCCACCCCTACCCCCAAGTAAGAATTTTTTAACGATTGGCAACCCAGTACTCTTAAAGCATAGCCTCACCTATCCCACTTCCCAACCCCTAGTGCCCAGAAATTGTGTGTGTGTGTGTGTGTGTGTGTGTGTGTGTGTGTGTGTGTGTCAGTCAGCAGCAGGCCCAGCGGATGAGACCCAATGTATCACAGGGATCCCCGTACACCACAGGTACAGTAGCCTCCTTCCTGCCAGAAGACAGTGAGCCTGCAGTTCCGCCTCGCTGGGCCCCGTCCTCAGAATCTCAGGGTTCCTTTGATGGGTGGTTCAATGCTGTGGCGTCAGTGGAGATATACTCCTTGTCCTCTTTTTGGTTTTTCAAGACAGGGTTTCTCTGTGTGGCCTTGGCTGTCCTGGACTCACTTTGTGGACCAGGCTGGCCTCGAACTCACAGAGCTTCGCCTGCCTCTGCGTGCTGGGATTCCAGGTGTATGCCACTGTGCCCAGCTCTCCTTGTCCTTTCTTTCTTCCAATGCTACGATCCAAAGCTTAGATAACAAGACTTGCTGATGGGACCCGAGCCTAAAGCCACACGCACTTGATTGTGGTCTTTGAGGGGACAGGCAGTGTCCGTGTCTTTGTGGCGGCTGTTGACTGTTCTCACCTTGAATGTGGGGCAGTTGATCCTCCAGCAGGATCGCTCTCCCCAGCCAGGAGACTCCTGAGTGGGCTTTGAAGTAGACCTGCAGGCGGCCCCGCCCTCCTCACTAGGGCCCCTGCCTTCCTTGGCTCAGCTCTCTTTCTCTCATAGGTGACTTTGAAGCTCCCACTGATGAAGATTAATTTTGACATGAGCTCCTTGGTTGTGGCTGTGGCCCACAATGCCATTGTCTATACAACCAAGGGCATCACTCGGTGCCTCCTGAATGAAACGACCAACAGTAAGAATGAGAAGGAGCTTGTGCTGAACACAGAGGGAATCAACCTCCCTGAACTGTTCAAGTACTCTGAGGTAGGTGATCCCTGCAGGCTGTTTGCTGGGCAAATCCTCGGCCCTGGCCTTTGTTTTTTGGGAACCAGGCAGTGTAAGTTAAGCTCTCTGTCAACTGACTCTGGACCCTACTGAGACATATGTGCTACACTGTGGTCCCCAAATTGAATGAGCCCTCATCCATGACCCAAGGTCTCCCAGTACCTGTTGATTCTGCAGTATAGAAACCTCTCATCATTAGCCCGGGTTTCCTCAGAGTCATTTAAGAACCCTCTTTGTGCTGTTTTGTTTTCTCTTGAAGTTCTTCTCAAATTAGAGTATAAGAAACAGTGTGCTGCGTTGCTGGCCCAAGCGCTGCTCACTGCATGTGGTAAAGTAGCTGCACTCAACCCAGAGCTCCCTGCGTGAGGCTGAAGGAGGCCTGTGCTCCTCTCCCTCCTACTCACCAGTCCTTCCCTCACAGACGCTTCCAGCCCCAGCGCAAGAGTTTCTCCTTCAGGCTGCTCGGGAGCCTGGCACCGCGCTGGCCCCTTGTCCCCTAGCCCGCACTGCACTGTCCAAGACCCTGTGCTGCTCTTCCCACAAGCTTGCCCAGGGCATGAGCAGGAAGTGATCTGCACCTCCTGAGAGTACTGCCTGTGGCTTGAGTTATCCTCACTTGGGCCTTTTGTTAAGCACTCAGTCAGGCAGCCCGTCTCTGTCCGCTGTGGAATGGCAGTAGTGCTGGCGCAGAGCCACCGGGAGCCCCTGTGGCGCAGTTAGAACCTCAGGCCTCTGGGAAGGCCCAGTAAATTGTGGGATCCAACCTGTCCCTGCTCCTCCCTGGAGAAGTGTTTGAGGGAGTGCTTCTCACCTCCCAAGAAGCCATCCCAGTAAACAGATCTTTGTTAAAAGAATAATAATGAATTTAAAAAACCCTACTGTTTCTTGCTGAGTCTAAGGCGTGTGCTGAATTGTCTCTTCACACTGGTCACAACAGCAAGACAGGGCCATGACTGGCGTGCAGCAACACTTCTGCCAGCAACATTCCTTTCCGCTCATCCCTGCCACCTCCTCCACACACTGGGCACCAGCTGCGCCCAGCCTCTGGGCACAAGGCGAGAGAGAATGGTGGGGACATACACACAGGAGAAGGCTGGCAGTGCGGCGCTTAAGTCAGTCCCGTCCCTCGCCCAGGTGCTGGACCTGCGCCGCCTCTACTCCAATGACATCCACGCCATGGCCAACACCTACGGCATCGAGGCTGCACTGCGGGTGATAGAGAAGGAGATCAAGAACGTGTTTGCCGTGTATGGTGAGCAGAGCGTGGCAGCATGCCCGGCCCAGGTGGAGCGCCTGGTGGCCAGGGCAAGAGAAATGAAGTTGTCAGGCTTGTACCTTGGTGGGAACGGAAGCATGGTTGTTGAGTGTATAGGGATTATGTCACTTGAGAGTCCCCTTGAGAGAGTGTGGAAGGTGGTGGCTTTGACTCTTGAAGCTACTCAGTTGCCGGTGCCATTGGTTCATAATCGATGGCTTTGGCCCTTTCAGGTTCTAGGTCCCAGGTAGAAACATCTCAACTAGACAGATTGTGTGCTACTAGATAGACATAATGAGCAAGATGGAGGAATCAGGACAGTGCCTAGGCCACAGCTGGATAAGGAGGTAGCAGACCTGAGAAAGCCCTCAGGGTCTGGCTATCACCTGCCGTGTGTCATGTGATCCCTCTCCACTGTTTGTCACTGCTTGACCCCTCCTAATGTTCTGCCCCTGTGACAGGCATTGCAGTCGATCCTCGCCACCTCTCCCTGGTTGCTGATTATATGTGTTTTGAGGGTGTTTATAAACCACTCAATCGCTTTGGAATCCAGTCAAGCTCCTCCCCTTTGCAGCAGATGACGTTTGAAACTAGTTTCCAGTTTCTCAAACAGGCCACCATGATGGGTGAGTGTGGGCAGTGCCCTGGGTCCTCCCTGGGAAGGTAGGCTTGTTCCACATTGCATTGGGTGAGATCTCGGAGTCAGAAGGGCAGAGGTGCAGACAGGACAGGTCTGCATTCTGCTGGAATAAGGAGAGAGCTCCTCTTCCAAACTTAGGTACAGTGCCATGAGTCCACAGAGCCTCGGAGGTACCCACCATACAATCTCAACATTGAGCTCTCGGTCTCCTCACGTCTCCCTCAGACCCCTGACACAAGCTCTTCTGTCTTTCTTAGGTTCCCATGATGAACTGAAGTCACCTTCAGCCTGTCTTGTGGTGGGAAAAGTCGTCAAAGGCGGGACAGGCCTGTTTGAGCTCAAGCAGCCTCTAAGATAGCAGCATTGTCTGCCCAGCCTGGAGGACCTGGGGGTGGGCACAGCTGGCAGTTTAGAGTGACATAGCAAAGCAGTGACCTTGTCTTCCAAAAAGCAGCTGGCCTGGGGTAGGCCAGCTTCTCTCAGAAAAGGCTTCCCCTCGCCTTTCCCATCTCAGGATCAGTAACAAGGCTTTCCAAGCCCTCCAACATGCCTGTGGCTTCACTTGTGCCCCTGCCAGATCCCTGACTCCACCCGGGACTACGAAGTGGGAACATCACCCTGAGCCATGCTTGCTCTTGGGAATCCCGGGGGCCATCTTGCTGTACATAGATAGTGGCTAAGGATCCATTCCTAGAGAATCCTAAAGAGCCATGAAGGGCATGAAATCTGCTGCTCTGTACCTACCTCTCCCTGCTGCAGCCACCAGAGGAGAGTCTTCCACCCAGGACTGCTTCCCTGGGCCAAAGACAGAGTGCACAAAGCCCTGGCCCTGCTGCCATTGCTGTATGCTGTGTGTAGTAGGCCAGACTGGCCCCACAGCCAGGAGCATCTCTCTGGGACCCCAGCAGCTCTATACCTCATGGAAAGCCCTAAGTTTCCCACTGGGCCTATTGAGCCTGACCTTCCTGCCTCTGCTCTCAGCTTGATGTCAAAGCCCACAGTCACCCTCTAGGCCCTGCACTTTTAGGGTCTGAGGCATGCAATGAGGTGCCCTGACTGGACAGAAAAAGCAGAGCCTTTGTCAAGCCAGGCCGTTTCTATTTTTGTCCACGGTTATTCCAGCACGGGCTGAGTAATAAACATGGCTGGGACTGGCTGTTGGGAGAGAATCAAGACTTGGGTTTTTAATGTTTTCCTATCATGTGTGGTTTCTGCATCTGATAATTAGGACTTTCTTGACATAGAATACAGGCTTCTCTTCCTGCTTTTACCTGGCAACTTAGGGGCAGATCTTGACCCCTTCCAACTCTCCACTCCTAGGCTTCACTCTGACTGTCACACCTGGCCCCATGGCCAAAAGCATAGGACAGAAGCCTGTGGGGAGAATTTGTGCCAGCCTTGGGTGAGCGGACTGCAGTGAGCTCAAGGGTAGGCTGAGCTACAGGTTGCCTTCCTAAGAGATTCTGCAGCCTCCTTTGGGCTTGTGACAGGACCCAGTCTGTGCCTTCTGTGCACACCCAGAAAAGCCTCAGGACAGACCACAGGACAGGGCTTAGAAGAATGTTAGAGCTTTGAAGGGAGGCAGACAGAAAGGGTTCCCAAAGAACCTTGCCCTGAGGACACAGCATGCAGCATAGAAAGGTTATCCATTCTTTGGGTAAAAAGGCAAGTTGGTTACTCAGTTTCTATTCAAACTAGATGGAGAGACAGGATCCTTGTAGGAAATACCAAGGTGATTGGGAGCTGTGGCATCCAGAGAATAGATGCGTGTGTGGATTCATGGGGTCAACCTTGCATGGAGCTAAAGGAGCAAACCCAGAATGTAAAAGTGACTGGCGACTGACCACATTTATGCCAGACCTCTGACCTACCCTGGAGCCCGAGGTGATGGCTCCTCCACGCACCCGCTCAGCCATTTCACCTCTCTCGGTCTGTCTGTCACATTTAGCTTGGCCTACTGTGACTCCTGAGACACCTTCAGAAGTAGAACATTTGCAATCCTGTGAATATTCCCAAGACTGTTGCCATAACCTGCTAGGGAGACCAACCTCAAAGGTTTCTGAACAGAGAAACACCAAAGCAAGCAAGTAATCCTGTAAAATGACCCAGCAAGAAGCAAGAGAGCAGGCTCTAGACAAAAAACCCAAGTTTGTTCTTCTCTACTCATCTCCTGGGAATGGAGTCATAATTCCCCCTTCACTGCTGAAGATTGAGGCTGGGCTCTGCTCTACTTCTGCACTCTGTCCCTAGCACCTGGGGAACATTTTAGAAAGCTGATTATAGAACCACACCCCAAGATTAGGATAGAATGGCCTTGGGTGCATCCTGGATATGAAAAGAACTTCAGAAAAAGTATACAGCAAGAGTTGAAAACCACAAGCTTAGCTCACTCTCAGTGCTGTAACTTAAAGCTAACTTCATGTAAGTGTGAGATGACTTCTCAGAAGTCACTGGCCCTCGGCCCTACAGCGAGCTCTAAACAGCTCAAGTCTCTCCTGGTGCCACACGTTTGCAGGGACTTTTAAACAGGGCCCAACGGAAGCTGCAGTCATCTAGCAGGCATAAAGCCTGGCAGAAGATAGGTGCAGTTCTCAGCAGAAAGCTTCAGCACATTAGGGAAACATTGCGTCTGCCTTTCAGAGTTTCTGCCAGAAGAATGCCAGCAGGACCAAAAGGAGGGGGTGCTGTGTCTAAAGCAGTTCCATGGGAAGTTGCCATCAAAACATTAAAGCTTTGGCTTGGTGGCACACGCCCGCAATCTCAACACCTGGAAGCCGAGGCAGCATGATCTCAAGTTTAACATCCTCTTAGTCTTCGTAATGAATTCAAGACCATCTTGACCTACATAGTAAGATGCTGTCAAAAAACAGAACAAGGGCAGGAAGTGCAGCTCTGGGGAGCGCCCTTGCCAGGGCCTGGGCCCAGTCCTGACACAGCAGACTAAAAACTTAGCATCCGAATGTTCGTGGAGAACCACCACCCTACTGGTTCCTCCAGTGCCGCTGTCTTTCCATGAATGCTGTGGAGTCTCAGCTGTCACAGAAGTGTGTGAGACCGCGTGGCACCTGCTGCTGCTGACCTCCACCCGAAGATCACACTTGGTGCCCACTCTCCCAGTTTCCTCCCGTCCCTCATCTGCCCTCCACAGCCTCCGCTTGTGCGAACTGCGTGGGCCTGACTCATGGAACTAGTAACAGCACACCAAACACACACACTTAGGGACTTCTGCTCTTCGCTGGCCAAAGGTTAAGGTGCCCAGCAGGCATCATGTGAGCTTGTACCGTGTACTCCTCCCAGGTTGGACCAAACTTCTGGTTTTATGGTGGTGAAAGACAGGGTGACTGGGTATCCAGAGGCCAGCAGAGAGGAAATTGCAAATAATCATTTCAGTCATTGCATCACCACAGTTTCCCTTCCCCTACACCTCCCCCATCCTAGCTGCTCCTTCAGCCCAAGTGTAGAAGCCCCACCCTGGTCCAACCACATGTGCCCCTGTGTCTCTACACATGGTGAAGGCCTGCAGGCCCTGCCGGGTGCTGCCTTTCAGACTGGCTGTCCACTTTGCTGCTGTCAGCCCATCTCAGACACCACTGGTTTCGGTGGACTTACCCAGGATTGGTTTTGGTAGGTGGATAGGGACGGTGTGTGTATTTGTGTGCTGGTGCCTGTACACATGTGTGTGGGGCCAGAGGTCAATGCTGAGGTCAGTGCTCAGTTGCTTTCCATCTAGGTTCTGAGAGTCTTACTGAACCCAGAGCTCAGGAGTTGGCTAATTTTACCTGGGTACTTGGCTTCCAAACTTGGGTCCACATGCTTGCTGGGACTTAATGACTGAGCCATCTTCCCAGACCCTGATCCAAGATTTTACATGAGCCTGACGTTGCAGTATATGCAGCCAGTCAACCGTCAGGGAGGTCACCACAGAAGGGCTGTGTCTCAGCAAGTCAGGCTCCGTGGGCAGCCATGTGCTCTCAACTCACGTGTTACACTAAGGAGGTTACTTGTCTTTCCGCACTTTCTGAATAAAATGGTTACCGAGTGTTCCAAAGTCATACACAGCTGTAGGTATTTACCTATGCACACAGTGGTTCTCAACCCAGGGTACATCTGTACTCTCTTCCCTGCACACCTGGATCTTTTGTCAGTGTTTAAAGACATTTTTGTCACAACTATAATGATGGCGTCTAGTGGGTACAAGTTTGAATGCTGATGTAATTGAAGTATAACAACAAAGAATCATCCAGGTGCAGGTGTCACTAATGCAAGACTGAGAAGTTCGCCACACACCCGTCGTGGGGTGGGTGTGCTTTCTTTATGAGATGGCACCCTTTACGCACTGCCCCCTCCATAGATAAAGCAGGCACTGCACTGTTACTTCAACTCCAGGTTCCCTGTAAATAGAAGGTTTCTTAACAGGAGTTCATTTTTTTTGCACTTCTGAAAAATGCCTGTTGCTTGCCTTTGTCTCTTTCTCTCCCTGTCCCTCTTCCCCTCCCCCCACCCCATGTGTAGACCAAAGGTCAACCTCAAGTGTTGTTCCTCAAGTGTTGTTCACTTTATCTTTTTGAAACAGGGTCTCTCGGTAGCCTGGAACTCACCAGCGAGGCCAGCTGGTCAGGGAGCCCCAGGCCTTTGCCTGTGTCTGCCTCCCCAGTGCTGGGTTTAAATTAAGTGTGTGTGTGCCTGAATGTATTTCTGCACATTACATGCATATAGGAGCCCACAGAGGTCAGGAGAGGCATTGGATCCCCTGACAAGGAGTTACAGACGGTTGTGAGCCATGGTTGTGGGACCTGGTCCTCTGGAAGAGCATACAGTACCCTTAACCATTAAGCCATCATTCCAGCTCCATAAATGAAGCCTTCTTAAGTGTCTGTCTGTCCACCTGTCTCTCCAACACACAGAAGTTTCAAACAGGCTTCAGTATGCTCAGCCATAATTGCCTGAATTCTGGCCAATGATGTATAAGTAGGTGCTGGGAAAATGTATGATTTTCCAAGACTTTGCCGAGAAGGCCATCCTCCACTTCCTTTCCTGTTTTGCACACATCTGTAAGGGTGTGCAGCTAGGAAGTCATCTTCCTGGAAAGAGCAGGGAAGGCAGAGGACCAACTGTCTTAGTCATTTTTCTAATGCTGTGATAAGATACCAAGACAAATTATAAAAGAAAAGGTTCATTGGGGCTTGCAGAGGGCCAGAGTCTGTGGCCTTTGTGGTGGGGAGTATGGCAGCAAGCAGGTTGGTAAGGAACTGGAGCATTAGCTGAAAGCTGGCCATCTTGAAACAGTCAAAAGACAGAGAGACACTGAGAATGTGCAAGTTTTGAAACTTCATAGTATGCCCCCCCCCCCCGTGACATACCTGCACCAATAAGGCCACACCTCCTAATCCTCCCCCCAAAGTTCTACCAACTACAGACCAAGTATTCACATACATGAACCTATGGGGGCCATTCTCATTCAAACCATCGTACCAACCTAGAGCCCTGGCAGGGCTGTGGTAGCCCATCTTGATTCTGTATGGCATTGTGAAATTAATACTCTGTTGTCGTGACATTTTACAGGGAAGAGCATTCCTTACATTATGTCCCCAAAGTTAAGAAAAGCTACACAGTCCTCTACTATAAGGTGAGGACATGAGCATGAAAACAATGAAGACCTCATGCTAGATATCAAATGCTGGTATCCATTACAACTTTCAACTTCACATGAATGAAAATTTTCCCTAATGTTCATCCTGACAGTTGTTCCCATAGCAACAGACAGACTGGCCTCAGTGGTGCAATACGGTAATTCCTAGGATGTTATTATTAGAACTTTCCGTCTGTATTTTAGGAAAATTCTTAATTCTTCATTCATAGATTTAGAAACTTAATTTTTCTAAGGAGAGGGGAAAGTATGGCTTTCTAACAAATTATCACAAGCATAAGTGAACGTGCATACATAATTTCATACCCTCCACTGATCCAAACTGGGAAAGGCTTACCTGGTTATCTGCTTAAAACCCCATGAGGATTTTATCAAGTACCTGACAAAAGCCTAATTCCAGTTGATCTCATCTGAGATCTACTAGTTTAGGGCAGGTCCTCAGCCCCTCACAGCTCTGGATGTAATCTCTTCAATATAGCAACAATTGTTGTTTGTTTTGATATGCAGTATTACTATGTAGCCTTGACTAGCCCAGAACCCCTTATGTCATGAAGACACACTTGCTTCAAACCCAGAGACCATGCTGCCTCTGCATCCCGAATGCAGAGATTAAAAATGTGAGCCACCCACAGATGCAGCCCATGGCAGCTCAGTATCCAAGTGGGTTCTCTAGTAAAGGGAACAGGGATTGTCTCTGACATGAACTCTGTGGCTGGCTCTTTGATCACCTGGGCGGGGGGTGGGGGTGGGGGGAGGGAGTCTTACCAGGCCACTGAGGAAGACAATGCAGCCAGTCCTGATGAGACCTGATAGGCTAAGGTCAGAGGGAAGGAGGACCTCTCCTCTCAGTGGACTTTGGGAGGGGCATGGGAGGAGATAAGGGAAGGAATGAGGGAAGGGGATACAGCTGGACTACAAAGTGAATAAACTGTAGTTAATATAAAAATTAAAATGAAATAAAAACGTGAGCCACCACACCTAATATTTTGAAGATACACTTGTTTTCCTCAGTCTATCAGACTATGAAACAATGAACTGGAAGAAACTGGCATTGCCTCAGAAACTTAAGGAAAAGGCTGAAGCCTGGTGCCAGCCGGAGGGTAAGCTCATTCCCAGAAAGGACTTCACAGAAGTCAGACCATCAGGATAAGGCTGAAGCCCAGGCAGTGATGAGTCAGGGTGGACAGGACCACATTTTAGCTTCCACTGCTTAGGCTGCACGTCCCGGCCCGCTATTTAAACTTTAATATCACCTCAGGCTCCTAAATATGGACTAGAGGTGGGTGTCACTAGATCTCTTTGTCTCCCCTCCCCAATAGCCACATTGAATAAATCCTTTTCTGCCTTTTGCTATTAATTTGACTGTTTTCATTGGCATCTTTAGGATCAGTAGCCAAACTTGGGCTTCACAGATTATGACCCCAAGTTTGGTAACAGAAGGTCTTGGTCACAGTGACATTCACAAGGGAAGAAGCAGTTGGAGTCTTAACCCTGCTTTCCCAGGACCCTCCTTGACCCCAGTTAGCCATTTCTACATACAAAGGGTTCTGGGTGCAGTTTAGCAGACTTTGGCTGCTAAAGCTCCTGCTATTGCTATCTTGGTTTTGCACAATTCAGCATGACCACTGAAGTTCAAAGGAGAGGACAACCAAACCCTTCTCCAAGGAGATGTTCAAGGTCCACAGACATGCAAAAGTTGTTGGCAACTTTTTCTCTGATTGTCCTTACACCTGCCCCCTTTGCTCTCCATCAAGCTCCCAACCATGTGCAGGACAGGGAGGCCCAGAGGTTCCGAGCCACTTCTCAGCCAACAACCGCCATGCTCTCCCTCAGCTCACTGCTGGGGCTCCGGGGTTGGAGCTCAGGGCTCAGCACTGCGGACCCCTGTTCCCTGGGGTCCCTGGTCTCACTTAGCAGGCTGCTGCTCACTCTGAGCACCTTTTGCTTACTCTCATCTTTGACTTTGAAGAGTCCTTTGTCTTAGTCTGCCCTCACAAGTGTCTAGTAACACTATCCAGATGTTAAACAACATCCACAGATGTGTTTACTCTGTGAGTTCATCCAAGAGCTAACCGGTACCTTGATGCATTCTTATGGAGTATCCTTCCACTCACATTCTGTTGGCCAAAGTAGTCTGCACAATAACATCTCCTTTCCTGCAAAGAGGGTGAGAAAGTGCCACTCTGCTTTGGATGAGAGAAAAGCAGGTCTGTGTCCAGGACAAACAGCCTGGCCAGCTCCTGTGGGAGGCTTCCTCACACTCCTGTGGGAATCAATACACTTCACCTGATATCTCTGGCTCTTAGGAAAAGGGAAAGGAGATTTGTTCCATGTGATTTATTCTTAGGAAAAATAAATTTGCTTCCAATGAGCAGTGCAGTTTTTCTCCTTTTAAAATATTCCAAGTTGGAACTGGAGAGATGGCTCCAGGGTTAAGAGAACTTGCTGCTCTTCCAGAGGGCATGAATTCAAGTCCTAGAACCCACATATGGTGGTGCTCAACTGCCATGATGGATCTCCTTATAGAGCACAGGACCACTAGCCCAGGGCGGCCCCACTAACAATGGGCTAGGCCCTCCCGAATGAATCACTAAGAAAATGTCCTAATGGCTTGCCTGCAGCTCAATCTCATGGCGGCATTTTCTCAACTGAGGCTCGCTCCTTTTGAAGTGGGAACAGAAATGATAGTGTGAGAGGGGTATCTGTTCATCCATCAGTCCACTGAGAATCTGATTTGTCAGGAAAGGAGAGTTTCTGGAAAGTTGAGCTGGGAACTCTGCAAAGACCTTGAATATCAGGGTGAATTGTTGAGTCACCTTCGTGGGAAGCTAAAAAAGCTTTGGTATTGGGCCTGACCTGCTCAGGTCTAGGGCAAACCTTGATGAATTTGGCAAAGATCTGTAAATCAGACAGAACAAAAGGCCAGAGACACACTCTTAGGCTAAAGCACATCAGAGCCAAAAGCAAAACATACAAACTATAAAAAGGAATGGAAAGAAAAGACAGGAATCCTGGTGTCTAATCCTATGAATGGGGGTAGAGGAAATTCAGTTATATTCTCTGCCTGGGCATGGTGGTTCATGCCTGTAACCTACTGTAAACACTAGTAAAGCTGAGGCAGGAGGATAGCCAGGAATTTGAGGCCAGCCTGGACTTCAGACCCTGTCTCCAAACCGAACCAAAAAAAAAAAAAAAAAAAACCCAAAACAGCAACAACAAAATACAAACAAACAAACCTCTGTCTACACCCATCTGATACATGGCCTTTAGACACCATGTCCCAAGGAGGAGAGTTTAGGAGGACATTTTCACATATGGAAAATGGAGCATCTCTTATAATGAAGTAAATGTGTGGGGCTGGAGAAATGGCTTCTAGAAGACCTGAGTTGCATTGCCAGTCCCCAAGAAGAAGGCTGTAAGCTGCCTTTAACTCTAGCTGCAGG
>CM053761.1:65921697-65954196 GCA_028658305.1 Pachyuromys duprasi | reverse complement strand
ACACCCATCTGATACATGGCCTTTAGACACCATGTCCCAAGGAGGAGAGTTTAGGAGGACATTTTCACATATGGAAAATGGAGCATCTCTTATAATGAAGTAAATGTGTGGGGCTGGAGAAATGGCTTCTAGAAGACCTGAGTTGCATTGCCAGTCCCCAAGAAGAAGGCTGTAAGCTGCCTTTAACTCTAGCTGCAGGGCATCCAATGCTCTACTGGTCTCCATGGGCACCTGTGCACACATGTGGCACACACACACACATACAACACACATACAGAGATATACTCAAACTACATTTAAAAAATTTAAAAATAGTTGTACCAGTAAGTATCTGGATACCTTCTAGGTATCTTTCTTATTTTCTTTCTTCTATCTCAGTGGCTTTCTTATTTCTCATATTTATCTTTAGAGTTCTTAACTTTTCTTTGTTTTTCTTTATTACAATTTATTCACTTTGTGGCCCAGCTGTAGCCTCCTCCCTCATCCCCTCTCAATTCCACCCTCACTCCCTCTCCTCCTCCCTTACCCCTCCCCTAGTCCACTGATAGGGGAGGACCTCCTCCTCTTCCATCTGACCCTAGTCTATCAGGTATCTTCAGGACTGCCGCAAAGTCCTTATCTATGGAAAAATACGGAACACTTCACAAGTCTGCGTGTCCTCCTTGTGCAGGGGCCATGCTGGTCTTCTCTGTATCATTAGTATATGTGCTGCCGAAGCGAGCACCCCTCCAGGTCTTACTATCTCCCCTTTATTTCCTAAGAGTCCCTGCACTCTGCCCAAAGTAAGGTTATGAGCCTCAGCATCTGCTTTGATACCCTGCTGGGTAGAGTCTTTCAGAGGCCCTCTGTGGTAGGCTCCTGTCCTGTTCCCTGTTTCCTCCCTCTTCCAATGCCTGTCCCATTTGCCCTTCTGAGTGTGGATTGGAGCTCCTAACTTTTCTTCCATACCCTTCAGGTGCAGAGTGGGGATGGGGCAGAAGGACAAAGCTGTCACCCTCTGTGGTGTCCTTACGGTAGAAGAAAGACATGAATTCAAAGGTTTCTGGTGAGAGTACAATGAATGAACTCTTTATAAAGAAGTGGGCGAGGTGCAGGGCACCAAGGGATGGGGCAGCAGTTCTGGACTGGTGACAATGGAGGCTGTTACCACTCTAAGTGTGCGGGACGAAGTGGTGACAGGCACCCAGAGAGAGCTACAGCTGGAGGAGGAAATGGCTGGGCGGCTGCAGCCTTCAGCGGAACAGTATGACTGCCTGCCGTCCACCGCCACCTGCCACAGGCTATCCCTTCGGGGACTTCCCCGCCACAGGCTATCCCTTCGGGGACTTCCCCGCCACAGGCTATCCCTTCGGGGACTTCCCCGCCACAGGCTAGACCTTCTGTTTCCTGCTGGGGCTCACAGTGAAGGAACCCCAAAAGTAAGGGACTTAGTGGCTCCTACAAGTTAGTCCCCTGGGACAGAGCAAAGCAATGCCGAGAGAATGGGTGGGCCTTGGGAGACAGGGTCATAAAAGCACTGGTCTGGCGCCCTGGGCTTTGATGTGGACCCAGCACTAGGTATGAGGTCATGCTCTGAGCAGAACCTGCTGACATAGAATGAAAGGAGAGACCAAGCTCTCTGCCTCCTGCCCCATGTTTCCAGAAGCCATGTAGTGGCTTATCTTCATAAAAATCCCAGAAAACTAACACCAGCCATCCGTTTCCTATAACTCAGAAACTTTGGAAGGCATGCTTCCACCTTCTTAAAGGTGAGGCTTGGGCAGTGTTCATCTATAAACACAGTACTTAGGAGGCCCAAGGCAGGGGGATCTGGAGTTTGAGACCAGCTTGATTACACAATGAGACACCCACCCCTGCCACTTCATAAACAAGTGAAAGTCAAAACAAAGGGTCAATGAGATGGCTCAGCAGGTAAAGGCACTTGCAGCCAAACCTGAGGACCCAAGTTCTATCCCCAGGCCCCATGTGGTGGAAGGAAAGAACTGACTCTTGGAAGTTGTCCTCTGATCTACACACACACACACACACACACACTTAACCAAAATACAAATTTGTGAATAAAAAGATTCAGGATCTAAGTAAGACACACATGTCCCTCTTCCCAGAGGCAGCTGGCATTCCCAGCCAGGCTGCTTAACTCCAATACTGGAATTTTCTAGGACTCCCAGAGCTGGCTAAAAGGAATTTCAAAAGCCAGAAAGAACTCCACCCTAAACGAAAGTGCCCAGCAGGGAAATGGGCTTCTCTGCTAGCTGAGGAGCTGGCCTGCATGGCTACCTTAAGCCTAAATATTACACAGTGGCCAAGAGAGGGACCAACCTAGGAGTCCTGAAACCACAGTCAATTCCTTCAGAGTACTCCTGCCGGGGGTGCTTTGAAAATGTTGTAATCCTTTGCTAAACACCAAGGTCAGGCTGGTGGTGCGCTCTGTTCTTGGCACAGCCCCTGCTTCCAGTGGGAGGCTGAGCCAGGGGAGGGAGGCTGGCTGTGTGAGCCCGAGCCCTGGGTAGGTTCGCCAGCCTTCCCTCCCAGGGGCCCCAGCCTCACACCCGTCACTCTCCCCTCCCCCCAGAGCAGGAAGGTGAAGTGAGGTAATGTCTCTGGAACCCCACCATGGCAAGATGATGAAAAGAATCCAAGAAATGCTGTGTTTAACTTAATGTAGACCCAGCCTGCCGCCAGGCTGCATTTTCACTCAGAATAACCAGTTTGCTTTTCTTGGACATTCCAGGAACTGACTGGCCACCCCATGTGAAAGCCTGGCAGGAATACTCAGAGCTCAGAGCACCCCTTGCTGACGGGCCCTCAGCTGCCTAGGACTCACCGATTGTTCTCTCCTTCCTCAGGCTAGGACCTCCTGCTTTGTGACAGAGCCATGCTCACTGTGGGAGTCACTTGCAGCCATTCTTAGCCCGAGAACCCTTTATCCATGTACCTGGCTTTATGTCCAGGGTCCACAATACCAATAGCATGGTGGCTTGTCCCATGTATTTCAGTGAGCCTGCTGTTGTGCTAACCTCTCTCTTCTCTGCTTGTCAGATCCTTCCAGCATTCTAACAAAGCAGATTTATTCCTCTTTCTACCTTGGATACAATTAAGGCAAAGGATGGTTATATAACTTGTCCCACAAATAACTAGGTTTTGTGCTCACCGAGTTCCGTTCTGAACCTGGTTGACCATTGGCAAGCCCTTCCCACCCATGGCCCACAGAGCATCAAGACCCTTACTCTGAGTCACTGCCTCCATGGTATTGAGGTCCACACTGGCATCTCCAAAGAGAGTGGTTTAGGGCAGAGGCACATGGCTGCTGATGAAAGATGGGGTTGTAGTCACAAGGCCCTTCTAGCTGTTGAAACTCACATGAAGGCTTTGAGTCCCTGTGGTTTCTGCTGCTTTCAGGGATCTGCTGACCTCCTATCTCTAATCACTGAGGGGCTTAGAGAAAGGAGTAGCTAGTGTAGGGAAATAGCATCAGGGAGACAGCAGGCCCCGTGTGCTGGGCCTGGCCTTGATCTTGGGCACACCCACTACCCCCTTTTTTCTGCAGAGTCTCATTTCTAAATAACACCATCTTTATTTTTGAGGAGAGAGGGAGGAAAGAACTCACGGCTCTCATGGCTCAAGCTTCCTGTGGCCCTGACATTCTCTGCTTTATCCTGTATCTGGATTTCTACAGCTAGACTTTGGCTCAAGCAAATGTTGGGGAGGCTTAGGGAGTCCGTCAGGAGGGTGACTTCTGGAGAAGTTCCCCGAACTTAGAAGAGAAATGCAGGGGTGGGGCCCGTAGCAAGAACCCAGGCTAGTGGCCAGGATCGATTGCGTCCGGAGGCCTGGACAGAGCCCGGCCTGGCATGAGGGTGGCCCACAGCAGGAGGCCGCCCTGAGGGAGCAGTTTCTGCCTGCCAGCTTTTCAAGGCAAACAAGCAGGGAAGGGGCCAGTTCTGGTGTCTGGCCTGGTGCTGTCAGGGCTGCAGCGCTCTGCTTCTGGGGCTGATTTGGCCTGGGATGACAAGGCCCAGGGTAGTGGAGCCAGTCACCAGCAAACTGGGTTTTGGCTCCCCACCTGAGTCAGCAAGAGGAGCCTCGGGGCTGTGAAAGGGCTAAGAAGAGGGAGCTCGCAGAGAGAGGCTGGCTCAGGGGACAATGGGTTTAGTGTGGGAGGACTCTGTTCCCAAGAGATGTTTCCATGGCACCCACAAATGTCAATGGTCACATTGTGTGGGAGTCATTGGGTCCAGCCTCTCCCCTGTGGTGGAAAGACAGTGGGGGAGGAGGGAGCTCTGCTCTCTGGCCCCACAAATATCCCCTGGCACCCCGCTGTGGGGCAGCAGGCAGGGGATGGGACCCTCCCCGCTGCAGACAAGGGCGCGGCTGTGGGGGAGGCCCAGGACACGGCTCCTTGAGGCTAGGACTGAAGCAAATAGCCACTCCTTCTTGGGGGTGTTCATTGCTGGAGAGGACAGAAAGCTGAGAAATGCCCCATTTGTGTACTTTCTCCAAACCCAAGCCAATAAATCAGCTCTCCCTCCACTGACTCATCCACAGGAACTGCAGTTTTGGGGGCCAAATTTGGAGAAATGGGAGACCATTTGGAAGTTAGCAAAGCTCAGGAACACGCAGCTCACTTTTCGCCAAAGCGGCATGGTACCCAGTTAACCAGTGAACTCTTGACTAGGCAGCCGACACCGAATGCAGTGACAGCTGCCAACAAAAATGTTCCGGCAGTGGCCTGGCTGAAGGAGGGTGCTGAAGAGCCCTGGGAAGCAAGAAGAGGGCTTCCGGGCAGGGTCCGGGCCAGCTGAGGCATAGACATGGAGCCAGGGTAGAGAATGAGGATTCAGAACGCCTACTCTGCAGGGGGCTGGGACCCAAGGTGACAATTCACAAAGTGGTTGAGCATGAGGCGAGTCCTCTTCATGTCCCCACACCCCAGAAGAGTGTCACTGGAGGAGGAGTAGGCACCCTGGGTGAGTGCCGCAGGGGAAACTATGGCATGAAGAATGTCGAGGGGAGGAAGGATCAGGAAGCCAGGAAGAGGGGCTGAGGGCTGAAAGCTGGCTCTGCAGTTGAAAGCAAGTGCTTGCTACTCAGGCATCATAACTAGACTCCTAGCAATCCTTGTAGATGCCTGGGGGTGGGGGTGGCGGTGGTGGCCCACCTCTGAAGGCAGATCCAGATCACCAGAGAGGGATGGCTGGGAAGGCTAGCTATGCTGGTGAATCTGTGTTTAATTGAAAGACCTTGTCTCAGTGAAACAAACTGAACACCTTTGGACTTCCACATAGGGGCTACCCCCACACATGAAAATATATATACATACATTCAGACAGACCCACAGCACAGGAAAAATGGAGGGGAGTGGGGCAGTCAGGATGCCGAGCCTTGGGAAAGGCATACGAGGACGACACAGGAGCCCACTTAGAGCGTCAGGGGGGCCACCGGGCTTTCCATCAACGAAAGTCCCTGCAGTTCCAACTTGGCAGCAGTTAGCATCCTTCCGTGGCCTGAAGATGTTTGTGTGGTTAACGCTGTGAAGGTGCCCGGTGCAGATGTGGGAAGGGTCTGGTGCTGACCGCTCTCGGCAGCTGGCTCTATACATTGCTGTAGCTCCCCAGCCAAGTGAACGTTTGAGACTTCAGAGGATGTCTGGGAATTTGGTTAAATCCTTCCTTTTCTTGTACCTCCTTATGGGAAGAGCATCAGAAACCTAGTTCCTGCTCCTTGGTCACCAGCCAAGGGTTCTCCTCGCTCACTTGCAGAAGCAAAGATGTGATGCCGGTGGTGCCGATCCCCCACAGAAAAATCAAGTACCCTGACTGTGACACTGAGTAGGTCACCCAACCTCTCTGAACTCTGGTTCTCTATAATATGAGGGACACAGTGAGGATGAGGGCTAGGAGGGCTTGGCGGGGCCTTCCCATCTACCCAGAGAGTCCCTGGGAGAAATTGCGAAGCAGGTGGCCTTTTGTCTGAGAGTCGCTGAGACTTGAAGATTACCTCTCCCCCACTGTCCCCTCTCTCCGTAGTCTGTCAGTGACTAACTTCAGACTTGGTAGAGAGAGAGCCTAAACCCAGTAGCCTCACCCACTCTGTCTAGATCTTTGCCTGAGTCCTGTGAAGCAGGGGTTTTAGCCCATTCGCAGGTAGAGAGACTCAGGCTCAGAGAGCTCATACTTAATACCACTCCAGTTAATTGACTTTTCCCTCTGGAGGCCCTGAGTGCTGGGCAAACAGCTCTCCAGAGAAGACCTGCATAGTTTAAAGGGTCAGGGGGAAAAAGGCACCATTGACTCGACATCCATCGGGATTGCGTGGGGCCAACAGAAGTGTGAGCCATGCCTAACTGTCTAGGTCATCTTTTCTGAGCTCCACATAGCAGTCAGCGCCCTCAGACACCTGTACAATGTGTGCTAGATTGAATGTGAGGTTGGGGGGGACTGGGATGAAGGAGGAGGCAGGAGAGGGCAATGGGGAAACTGGGCTTCAGTGCAGTCAGGAAAAAGCCTCCTCCAAATCTTGGAAGAGCTCAAAGCAAGCCTGGATTGACCAATGGGGGTGGGCTGCCCTGGGGAAAGGGCTGAGACACTCCTAGAGGGAAGGCAGCTGGGCATGAGCTGCAGTCCCAGGAGGCCAACATCTCTGCCAAGCTTTATCTGGGAGAGAATGGGACACACCTGACTAACTTCTTAAACTAGGCTATCTAGGTCAATGGTCATGAACGGGCACCCGGGACTGGCATATATAATCAGCCATACAAGACAGGACCCTCCATTGCAGCCACACCGACTTCGAAATATTGGTATCTAAGCCACTGACTACGGCTGGCCAGAGAAGCTTCTTTTTGCAGAGTGACAGTTAAAGTGGTCAGTTAAGGACTGAGGGAAGCATGGCTGCTGCTGCTCAGCCTCAGCTGGCTGCAGGGCCACCCTCTCCAGGGCACTGGGAACAGCAAGGAGGAGAGGGTGGACAGATCCTAAGAGGCGGAAGCCGGAAGTGCTGTGCAATATCCACGGTCCTCTAGATGTGACGTGGCCAGCGCAACCATGACACACAGCAGCTGCAGTGATGTGCACTAGGCACACATCAACACACCCACACACACAACCTCAAACTAAAAGACACACAAGTCAGATGGGGGTGGGTAGCTGGGAAGAAGGGGTCAGGGGAGTGAGAGGGAGTGAGAGTGGGAAATATCAAAAACTGAATTTAAAACTCAGCCAGTACTCTTAACTACTGAATCATCTCTCCAGCCCCCTGAAAAGGCCCCACGGGCTTTCTTCCTCTAGGTAACGGGTGACTCTCAAAGGTGTGGTGTTACAGGAAAAGGCAAACGCCCACTTCTTCAGGGCTCAGACAAGCGTGCGGGAGCTATGGCGATAGGAATCAGAATGACAGTAGCCTCAGAGGACAGAGTCAGGAGGGAGCAGAGGTGGCGGAACGTCCCAGCTGTCTGCGCGCTGCTAGCCTGTGCAAAGTCACCGAGCTGCACACCTGACATGCATGCTCCTTGCTATCGTGTACATGATTTGTTTTAAAGAAAACAGTGCATGTCTCTCTGAGGTTATCTGCATCTTATTGAAGCTATAGGCTCTGAAGGCACTGGCTCCTGGAAATTTCCAGAAGGGCAAGGGCTTCCTTGGAAAAACTCTGCAGTTTCCCTTCTGCTCTGCTCTTCCAGCTCTGGATCTGATTCTGAGCTCCAGACCACCGACATCCTACCCTGCATGTTGGGGACTATTTTGGCTTCTATTATGTTTTTTTAAACTATTTTTATTTAGTGAGATTTGCACGCATGTATACAGTATATTTAGTTCATAACCACCACCATCTCTCGCCTCCCGTTCTCCCTGGACTGCCCCCATGATTGCGCCCTTCCCAACTTCATACCCTCTTATTTATTTTGTTATTATTTCTATAACCCCCTGGAGCTTGGGCAGCCTACCACTGGCCACCCTCCCCCTCACAAACTGTACTCTCCCCCTCTTAGCAGCTATTGGTGGCCACTGGCCCCTCAGCCAGGGGAGAAGTCTCTTGAGTGCCTCTTAGGGACTATTTTCAGAGATTAGTAGGGAAAATGACTCTTAATTCAACCTGAGGCTTGTCTTCTGTTTCTAGAAGAGGATTCTGTATTGGCATAGGAGGTACCAATCCCAGGGGCTAGGCCTTTAACAAGGTGCGAGGCTGTACTCCTGAGCCCTTTTTCCTTATATTTATGCATTCATTTGTGTGTGAGAGAGTGTATTGCTTACTTTAAAATCTCTGCTTCTGGCTGGGTAGATGGGTCAGCAGATAAAGTGCTCGTGTTCCTTATAAGCATGAGACCTGAGTCCAATCCCCAGAACCTATGTGCAAAATGCTGTAGATGGTGGCGCGGTCTTCATAATCCCCGCCTGAAGATGTAGACGGGTCGGTCCCCAGAGCGGGCTGGTCAGTCAGCTAGCCTACTTAGCAAGTGCTAGGCTAATGAGAGTCCCTGCCTCAAAAGTAAAGGGTAGAGGGTGTTCCTCAGGAAGCATATGAAAGGTTGTCCTCTGGTCATTGTGCACTGTACACCTGCACACACACACACACACACACACACAGAGGCTCCACTCCAGCCATGCCCTAGGAACAACCCACATGGAAGCATATGTAATATATGCTTATAATTTATAATAATAAGCAGATACCACATACATGTGAATATGTTCATTAGCGTATATAGATCACACAGCCATTCTCTGATGTTCTCCGAGGGAATGGTTCAGAAAGCCCGAGTGCATCTGTGTCTGGAGGCTGCTCTGCTCTTGTGTAAATGCCCCCGTATCTGCACGGAGCCTGCACACATCTGTGGGTGACTCCTAACAGCCAATACAACCTAAGTGCCGTGTAAACAATTGTTAGATTGTATTGTTTAGGAACTAATGACATGCAGAAAACAACTCTATGGGTGTCTGGCACAGATGCAAATTTCTTCCCAACATTTTAGTCCACAGAGAGTTGAATCTGCAATGTGAAAGCTGTGGCTATGAAGGGCTCTGTGTGCGCCTATTTTTTATTTTTCAAAGTACTTAGAAATGAGTTTTACAATTTTCTCTTCTTAAATGATAGGATACGTAGCCCATGCTCTTTCTTGGCAGTCTCTAGGTGCCCCTCAAGGGCATGAGAAGAGAGGAAATGTCACTTTCCATTCCTTTTGCAAACATAATGAAATTTCTCAACATACTTTAAGTGTATTAGTTAACCAAGTGGATATCATGTTCTGCTTTGGAGGCATTTAATTAAAAATTTGTTCACGTTGATTTTGCAGTTTTCTTTTTTTTTAAGGTTTGTTATTGGCATCTGCATCTACAGAACCCAATAAATGCCAGGTAGAGAGCATGAGCAGCTGTGATTCCAGAGGCAGCGACACTGGGCTGCCCAGCCAGTGTGCAAGCTTCCGCTCTAACTGAAGGGTCCTGCCTCAGAACACAGGGTGGAAGCAATCAAGGAAGGTGCAGCATCAACCTCAGGCCTCACACATGTGCCACACACTCATGTACCACAGATGTACACACACACATACACCACACACATAGCACACACATACCACATATACAACATACACACACTCACACACACACACATATACCACACCTACACATACACTCACACATACACCACACATACACACCACACACACACAGCACACACATCACACACACACACCACACACACCACACACACCACACACATCACATACCACACACACCACACACATAGCATACACATACCACATACATATACACAACACATACATAGATACCTACACCACACACACACACCACTCACACACATACCACTCACACACACACACACCATACCCATACACACAAACACACACACACACCACACACATACACACGCACTACACACTCTCTCACACACGTACCATGTTGGTCATCTGTTAAGTGCACGGTAAGTGATACAAACAGATCTTATGATGATTCAGCACACAGACTAAACATCAGCCGGCACAGTCTAGCAAGGCCGGGGTGGCTCTGGCCAGTCTGCAACCTTGAGTGTGTGCTCCTCCATCTCCTCCATTTCAGGAAGCCTTGCTCCCCATAGTGTGCCGGGGTGACACTTCAGTTCTCGTCTATTTTGTTTTGTTCTTAATTAAAACACAATCTCTTCATTTCTCCCTTCCCTTTTCTCCCTCCGACCCCTCCCAGGCTCTCCCCTCGCTCCCTCTTGTTCTGTTCCATATTCACACGCATAAACGTAGAAACACACCTGGTCGGTCCACCTTGTGTTGCCCACCCGCATGACGGGCTGACCGCTCTGCATTACGGAGCCAATTACGGGCTCACCTGGCTTTCAGCATTCCCCCGTTGCCTGCAGTTCTCCCTTCCACGTTAACACGTCTTTTGGTGTGTTCAGCCCCAGAGTCGGGGCTCTTATCAAGACAACAATAGAAACAGCACAAGAAAGAAATGCCCCAGCCTCTTCCTGCCTGTAGCGCATATCCGACTTATGCCCACCAGAGATCACCAGACGGGCAATACGCCCAGAGTCAGGGTGGGGTTGCACATTTATGTGTTGCCTGCAACAGCTCAGGATGTGTGTGGAGCTATGCAGATGGGGCGGGGGGTGGACTTAGTAAATGCTGGATGAGTTGAGAGTCAGGGAAGTGGAGATTTGTCAAATCCTCAGAATGATGCAGCCGATAGGAACTGAGGTTAGCCTTAGTCCTGTGTCCTCTGGGTTAGTAAGGGGACACAGGAAAGTCCAGAAACCTGCCCAGGGCCACACAGCTAGAACCGAGATGCCAAGCTAGACAAGGCCAACTAGACATGCCTTATTTGTCCATCGGGGCCACTCGGCCTCCCCACAGCAGCCTGAGGGCAGGCCAGCTTTTTCTGAAGGGCTGCATTGCTGGCGCTGTCATAGAGGGGCCAAGTGAGAGTGGAAACTAGAACAGACACGTTGGCACCCACTCATGCATGCCAAGAGCGTCCTGTAGACTCACGGGGCCCTCTGTCTCAGAGCTCACAGTCTGGGAGTCCCAGCCCCAGGGTGCGTATCCAGCCACCTCCCCTCGGTGACCCTGGCTGAATCTCAGGTGCTGTTATTAGTGATGCAAGCATTAACATGCTTTGTACTGGCTTCCTTTCACCATCTTGGTCGTCCCTTTCACTCCTGTGTCTCTTCTCAGGTGAGCTACCTGCACACGCCTATACATGTTGGGATCTTCTGGAGAAGCCAGTCTAAGGAGGTCACATCTGGGAAAGGGCATCTCCAGTTACTTTTATGATTCCGGTGTTCTAATAAAACACAATTTAAGGGAGGAAGTGTGAATTTCAGTTTATAGTTCCAGGGGACACAGTCCACCATGGTGAGGAAAGGTAAGGCACCAGGAGCTCGAGGGAGCTAGTCACACTGACTCCATCGTCCAGAAACAGAAGACAATAAATGTTTATACTCGGCTCTCTCTTTTTTATGGACTCTGGGATCCTCGCCCATGGCACGATAATACCTACATTAAAACACGTTTTCCCACTTCAATTAACGTGATCTAGAAAGTCTCTCACAGATATGCCCTTGGTTATATTTTCATGGTAAACTTAATCCAGTCAAATTGGAGATAAAGATTAACCATCGAAGCCGATTTTTGTCAGGGGTAGAACTGTATGGCTTGTGTGTTCTGATCCCTCCTTGGAGGCCTTGGCAGACATTACTAGTCAACCCTGGCTTTTCTAACTAGAATCCGAGAATTCTCAACAGGGAACCTCAGATCATTTACAAGTGGTTAGTTTCCTAGTAGGCTTTAGCCATCCAACTTGACCCAGCCTAAACTCATTAAGTTCCATAAAAAGGAACTTAATTGAGGAACTGCCCAGATCAGATTGGTCTGTGGGGAAATGTCTTGATTTTGATGCAGGGGCAGCACCATTTTCTGGGTAGGTAGACCTGGACTGTATGGGAAAGCTGCCTGAGCATTGACCCAAGAGCCGGCAGCAAGCAGAGGCCCCTGCAGCTCCCTCTCCAGGCTATTTGAGTTCCTTCCCTGACTTCATCTTCAGTAAGGACTGTGACCTGTAAGCTGAAATAAACCCTTTACTCTCTCTGAAATTGCTTTTGATCAGGGTTTTTATTGCATCAGTAGAATGAAACTAGAACAGTTGATGTTGAGAACTGAAACTGGAGTCACAGGGGGAAAATCCAGGCCCTTCCATCCAGCCCGTAAACAGCCAGGGAACTGGTGCTCAGCAGAAGGGAATGGACTGACAAGAAAGCCATTTGGGAAGAGGGACTCTCAACTGAAAAAAGTCTCCGTAAGAGTTGGCTGTGGGCATGTCCATAGAGCGTTTTCTTAGTGATTACTGGGGGAGGGCCCAGCCCATTGCTCTGAGTTCTATAGGGAAGCATGAGGAGCAAGCCATGGTCTCTGCCTCAGTTCTGTCTCCAGGCTCCTGCCCCATTTGAGTTCCTGTCCTGACTGCCTCTGTGACAGACCTTTACCTGTTTTGGTCATGCTGTTTGTGACAGCAATAGAATCCCTAACTCAGACAACATCTTTAGTTTGAGTAACAGTCAAAATTTCTGCATACATCACAGATCTATATAGGCGTATCTACGCATAAGTGCTGGCTAACATTAGAATCCAGACTCTCCTCCCGGACGCTGACAGGCTCCCCATGGACAGTGCCTGTGAGTCTCAGTTCAGTCTCGCTGGTGCAGGGCATCTCATGGGGAAGCAAGTCTATTACAGGGGCTGCCACATGCTGTTCCCCACACCCCACTGACCTCCTGGCTGCTGGCTCTCTCTGCAGCTCCCTCTTCAGGGGTGTAATAGGGCCCTTCTGCCACGTGAGTGCTGGCTCTCCTCTCTGTCTCTGTCTGTCTATCTGTCTCTCTCTGTGTGTGTCTCTCTCTGGTTCCAAGGACTGAACTTTCCTCTGGGCCTCTAACATTTTGTTGCCTTTCCTCCCCTCCCCCACCCCATCCATGGCATTAATAATTCTCCTAATAAAATTCCTAGTCCCAAGCAATCCCGCTTAGTGACTTTTTTAACAATCCACCACACCCAAAACCTAACAGTCCATGCATGTACACACAAACTCATTCATTTAAACCAAACTATTTTTGGGTTAAATTAATTTAAAGTCTATTTTATCCTAAATTAAAAAGAAAAAATAAGTTAAGTTTTCCTAAACTATATTGATATAAAGCCACAAGACAACTTGAAAAAATGAAGATTCTGTGGAGAGACTCTAAGGGCTTCCTCCCCCAAAGACCTTGACAGAAAAGCACAATGGATAATGTCAGGGCACATGCTGTTACCATAACTGTCAACACTGTAAGATTCCTGACACCAACTTGGAAGCACAACCAGACAGAGATATGCAGTGTGATATTTTAATACTCAGCTGGAATGATGGAACAGCAGGTAAGCTCATGTGTGCAAACATAAGGACTGGAGTTCAAATCACCACCCATGTAGAAAGCCAGGTTTTGCCACACACACCTGTAGTGACTCTACTGCTATTGGTGGAGGAGACAAGGGGCGGGGTGTTGTGAGACACTATTCCTGGAGAATGAACAAATGCCCATGCAATCCAGTTAGGAAACCAGTAACATACCAAAGTAACAATACCACCAAATTCCAAGTTGGTGAACCACTGAATTGATAAGAATGTGGGTGAGAGGTTATAGAGGCATAGATGGCTCAGAGACAGACTCACCGGCATCACCAAGCCCGCTCCAGTATGGCTGATGAGTCACCAAAGCTATATTCCTGAAGCTCTCTGCACAACTTTCAGACAGCTCAACAGGTCGTAGATAGTTTGTCCTCCTCAACAGCCCTTACTGCTTATATAATCTCAGGGAGGGAGGGGCAGTGTGAATCTGGTAAACTTCAGCGGCTTCCTGAGATTTCCGAGTCGTTTGCTTCCTGAGTCTTAACTAGCTTCTATCCCAGGTAGACTCTTGGATTCTGAGGAAATCTCTAAACAACAGTGGAGACATATGGGTCCTGCTTACTGACTGCCAGCCTAGTTTTAGGTTCAGTGAGAGGCCCTGTCTCAAGACAGAGAGTGACAGAGCAGAACAACTGATGTCTTCTCAGGCCTCTGTTAGCACACAGGCACTCAAGCATGCATATATATATATATATATGCTACACACACACATACACATACATGCACAAATTTTTTTAAAAATCAGTATTAAACAGGCATGGTGATACAAACCTACAAATCCTAAACTTTAGGAGGCAGGAGGATCAGCTGTTCAAGGCCAGCCTTGACCACAGTGAATTTGAGGCCATCCTGAGCTTTGAGACTCTGTTAAACTAAACTAACCAACAATTCAGCACATTTGTCTTCTTCTTTCTGCATTTAAAGCATTTCTGAGAAACGCTGTAATCACCTTTCACTTTTTAAAGCGTATCTAAAATGAAACAGCTGGCCTCCATATTTCCATATAATTTGACTGTATTTGCCTTCAGCCCCGCTTGTAGGAAGTCCTGTCTCCTCTGTGTGGGACGCAGCCTGGGCAGGAGACTCTCCCGGAGGAACTGCCTTTGCTCACTACCCCTGTGGGTTCCCCTGTTGGCTATTCCTACAACCCAGCTCTGTGGACACGACTCTGCCCTTTTAAGGGCAGAAATCTTATTTCCTATGTCCCATGTTAAAGGCAACCTTGAAAACCCTTGACAAATGACTAAATGACCAAGCTGATGGCCTCAGGACTAGGGGAGAGGAAGGCCAGTGCAGGTCAGTATGTTTGTGCTGGGTCCCTGGGTCCTGTTCTCCACACCCGTCTAGTCTTCCATCTGATTGTTGGTTCCAATATGGCAGTTTGGAGCCCAGGATTTGCCACTGGGGAAATCTTAGAGGTTCCATCCTTCTCTTTTACAGCTCATGCAGGGCTAAATGAAGTAAGCGAACCTGGGAGAGTTCACAGAGAGGCCTGCCTGCAGGTCAGTGGATTGCCCCAGGTGGGGAGCTTGTGTTAACTCAGCTGTCCCTGTTTGCAAATAGTTATGGCTGAGTTTCTATCACTAGGTATTCTTGTGAAATTAAAACATAAGTCAGACATAGCAGCTCAGACCTTCAGTCCCAGAAGTTAGGAGTTGGTTAATTGGGGCTTGCTTACAATTTCAGAGGTTAGTTCGTTATCATTGTGGGGAGATGGTGATACATAGGCAGAAATGGTGCTGGAGAAGAGCTGAAAGTTCTACATCTGGATCTGCAGGCAGAGGTGGGGAGGGAGGAAGGCAGGGAGAGAAAGAGAGAGGGAGGGAGGGAGGGAAGGAGAAGGAGAAGGAGAGAGAGAAAGACTGGGCCTGGTTTGAGTATTTGAAACCTCAAAGCTCACCTCCAGTGACAACACTTCCTACAAAAAGGCCACACCTCCTAATAGTGCCACTCCCTGGTGACTAAGCATTCAAATCTATGATCCTACAGGGGCCATTCCTGTTCAACCACCACAACCAGTTTGGACTACATAGAGAGTTCCAGAATAGCCAGGGCTGCATAAAGATACCCTGTCTCAAAAGGAAAAATTCTGTGTGGTAACATCTACCCCCAAAATGATGGTGATTGTGTTGGTGCCTAACAACCAAATGCCTTCTGAGAAGAGCATTTGTTCTGTGGCTGTTTCTTCTGCACTGAGGTGTTCCTGCTGGAGGAGGAGGAAAGCTCATAAGCCTTAGAAAGCCATGAACCTAACAAGACTCAGGAGATCCCCTCCCTATAGGCTCTATAGGAAATTGGTGGTCAAGAGGAGGCTCTTCAGTGGAGCTGCCTGCGAACTGAGCAGCTCACTCTAGTTGTACAGCTTTCATGAGCCGTCACCCTTGCCGGGTGAAGCTTTTCGGCGCTGCTCCTATGAGTAAACTCACCAAACAGGGTTCCCTAGAGTCACAGAACCTATAGAATAAACCTCTCTGTCTTTATATATGTCTCTCTACATATCTATCTATCTATCTATCTATCTATCTATCTATCTATCTATCTATCTATCTATCTATAGCTAGGTAGCTATCATCTATCTATCATTTATCTATCTATCATCTATATTTGTTGGAATGGCTTACAGGATACAGTCCAGCTAATTCAACAATGGCTTGCTGTAACTGAAAGTTCAGGAATCCAGCAGTTGCTCAGTCCACAAGGCTGGATGTCTCAGCAGGACTTCAGTATATGCTGAAATCCCAAAGTTGTAGGCTCTAATGCCAATGCAGGATTACTAGCAAGAAAAAGGGCAGGCCGGTAAAGAGCAAATGCTTCCTTCTTCTATGTCCTATGTAGGCTTCCAGAAGAAGGTGTGACCCACAGTGTCTTTCCACTTTAAGATCCAGATCAAGGGTATGTCTCTTCATACCTTAAAGGTCCACACTAGAAGTGAATTCACCCATGTCAAACCAAGCGAAAATAACCTCTCACAAGTGTGCCCTCCATTTCTGGATTGTAGTTCATTCCAAAATTGTAGTCAAGTTTACAACTAAGAATAGCCATCACAAATAATTTCTTTGGTCAGTTGTAGGCCTCTTTATCTGGGGTGAAGAGAAATAGAAAACCCCCCAAAAGGGCAATGGGGTAAATATGATTAAAATATATACATTTATGGAAATGTCATATCAAGACCCACCCATTATTATATATGATTATTATATGTTAATGTAAAATTTAACAGAGACCTAAATAAGAACAAAATATTCCTTTTGAAAAAGTAGTGCATAGCTGTTTCTGAACTTAATGAGAGATGGTTATTTCTCTCAAATGCAGAAGAGTATGCCTATTTAAAGGGCTCATACAACTAAGAGTATTCTTGCTTGATTTCACAATTTTTTCATTAACAAACATTTAAAATATTCTAAATTTTAAGAAAGCCAAGGATAATGATATATGTAACAAAAGGTGATATATTTTTTGTATACATTTCTGAATCAGAGAGAATACTTTGTCAAAAGAAAAAGCAGGCTGGACAGAGAGCTCGGTGGTTGAAGCACTGGCTGTGCAGGAGGGCCTGAGTGGAGCCAGGCTTGGCGTGAGCCTCTGTGACACCAGTCTCTCCTGTGGTGAGATGAGAGAATTCCCAGAAGCACAAATGCTAGCTAGCCTGGGGTAGAGAGCAGGAATCGAGACCTGTCTCAAATAAGGCAGAAGGTCTGTGGGATATACAAGCTGGGTGTGGGTGAGCAGCACAAGCTGGGACTGAGACTCCCTCAAGACACGGGGAGTTTATTGTCACATGGTGCTGTGGCTGTAGGGAAAGACCCAAAGGATACAGGGGAGATTGGTGTTTTATACCTATGGGCATAAGATTAACATGTAATTCAGATGTTGATTTCTGTATCCCCTCCCTATTTCTGGTTGCAATTCTTGTTTTGAGAATCTCCTGTCTCAATGTTGTGTAAACACTGCTCCCCAATTTTCCCCTGATATGCCAAAGTTGGCTTACAGCCAATCTCTGAGATGCAAGAGAATAGGGCTAAACTTTCTGCCAGGCAGGGGAGGAGGAGCTGGGAGATGAAGTAAGGGATTGGGCCACAGAGGTTCAGGAGACACCGGGAGAGAGGAGCTGGGGCAGTAAAGCCACAAAGTGCAGGTACCTCAGGAATACACCCTGGAGGAGCCAGACTAGCTTAGAGGGATAAGAACACAGTAATAACTGCTCAGTTATTGTGTTGTGAAGCTTGTTAAAATAATAGAATAGATTCCAATTTTGGGGGTGATAGCCAGGTTAAGAGAGAAACTGAAAAACAAATGGAATTTTACAAAAATAATTAACAATACCAGTGTCTTAGCAAATTTTCAAATGTTGTGACAAAACACCATGACCAAGGCAACTTATGAAAGAAAGTGTTGAATTTGGGGCTCAAGATTTTACAGGGTTAGAGTCCATGAGAGAGGAGAGAAAGGATATTGGAAAGATAAGAGATAGGGTGCCCACTGGTCTGGTTACAAGTTGGATGTTTAGCTTTGAAATCTGGGGTAGTGTGCTGGGCTGAAAGTCTAAACCAAGAGTCATTCAGCGCTTGAGGTAAAGTCAAGGAGAAGCAACAAAGGAGAGGTCCAGTGCCTGACCATGGGACATTCCAGTGTTTACAGTTGGAGAGGGGGAGGAGGAATCACTGTTGAAGATGTAGGGGAAGAAGATGTACAAATCAGAGGTGTGTCAGAAGGGCAAAAGATGCTGCAAGTTGTCACGTATGATGAATTTTAGAAGCAGCCAAGGTTAGCGGGAGCCAACCGGGGAAGGGTTGAGAGTATAGTGTGAAGAGATTCAAAGATAGATCAACCCCGTATGTTTCAAGCAAGAAAGGAGAGGCTAATGGAGAAATGGAAATGAAGATGGAGAGAGGAAGGCTGAAGAAAGCCTCCAGCGCTTCCTGCCAGCCATCCAGGGGGCAGGGAAGGGAGTTGTGTGGGCGTCCTCAGCAGCAATTAAAATTTGTTTGTTGTTTGTTTATTCATGGTGATGCACGGGTGCTCTGGCACCTGGGTGGAGATCACAGAACTTGTTTTGGGAGTCAGTTCTCACCATCCACCTTGTTAAGACAGGGTCTCTCTTGTTTCCACGGCTGTGGCGAGTGCTCCAAGCGGTGTGGCCTAGAAAGCTCCTGTCTCTGCCTCTTGTCTCAACTGTGTGAGCACCAGGATTAGAGATGTGCAGCAAGCAGCTTTCCTGTGGGTTCCGGGGATTGAGCCTGGCTGTCACGTGGCTTGTGGCTTGCGTGGCAGGGCTTTGGGAGCTAAACCATCTCCCCTGCCCACCAGCAGCACTTTCAAGTCCCCAGTTGTCTCCTAGACACAACATTTTCACTGCTGACTCAGTTGCTTCTGAAACAGCACTTTAAAAACCCACACGTGCTGCTGGCCCCAAACCACAATTACCCTCATTAGCACAGTTTGCTTCCTGGTAGGTTATATACACACATCCCCACAGCTTGCGTTTTAAACCAATCTTTAAAAGTTTTGTTTGCAAAAACACGCAGCTGTTCTCTCCACGAGGCCATATCCCTAGGGGACTTACTAAACCTGTGTTCAAATCTCTTTCCCTACTTTCCTCACTGTTGTCCTTGGGTGACCTTTCTGAACACATGAACGAGCGTCAAGGGAGAGGCATCTTCTGTGGCACTTGTTTCTAAGTGGTAAAGGGAAGCAGGGCAAGTGTAGTGGCGTAGGCCTGTGGTCCCCGCATTCAGAAGGCAGATGCGGGCAGAGCCCTGTGAGTTCAAGGAGAGCCAGTTCTTCATGGAGAGCTAGGGGACTACATAGTGAGACCCGGGGGGGAGGGGGATGTAATGTGGGGATTGTGGCTCAGTTGTAGACTGCTTGTCTAGCATGCAAAAGGATTTGATACCCCACATCACCAAAAAATGTATAATAATAACAGGAGTAGGGAATGAAGGAAAAGAAGAGAAAGAGTAAAAGGAGAGAAGAAAAGTAGGAGGAAAGGGCAAAGGAAGAAGTGATTTTTCAATGTAAAATATTTGAAATCTGTCTTTGGGGGGAGTGTAATATTCAGGAGTGAACGTCTGCTTCCTTCGGCCACCTCTGGCACTTCTCCCTCTGACTAAAGGCAAAGGAATGTTTGTGGGATGAATTGGACTTCTGGCCAAGCAAAGATCCTCCAGAACTTTAGAACTTGCAGTTCCTGGTTTTCAGAGGACATCTCCCAGGACTTCAGAGCCCCCTCTGCCTGGTCACTGATGTTTACCTTGCTCTCCTCACCTCTGCATGTGTATTCAGAAGCTCCTTGGCTTTAATTAAATGCGGTTCTGTTGCTTTGTAACTTAGTCTTTTGCCAGCGTCATGCCGGGCAGGGATGAGGCTGGGATGACATCCTCCCTGCCAGTGACTGAGTTTGCTTAAGAGGCAAGGTGTTCACTACTACATGTGAACATTCTAGAATGTCTTCCCATCTGTGTTTAGAACTCCAGGGACTTCTGGCCATGGGATTTGGGATTCATATGAACGAGAGAAATAGGAAATATTGCTGTAAGCAGAATGATGTAAAAAAAAAAAATACAGCTGAGGTGGTACCAGATCTCAGGTTGGCCTGTTAGAAACTTGTTCAGTCTTTGATGCCTTTGGTACAGTGGCCTTCCCATAACCATCCATCATTTGAGCTGGGATAGGGTCATGTATTTATTTGGTGTGGAGAGCTGTGTGTGTATTGGTGTGCTACATGCACAAATGGAAGGAGATAGATTTCAGTGTCTACCTCTCTCACGGTCCTTACTTTTTGAGACAGGCTCTCTCACTGAACCTGGGGCTCACTTGTTCTACTTTCATTTCTGTTGTTGTGCTAAAATACCCTGACAAAAAAGCAACTTAGGGAAGGAAGGGTTTATTTGGCTGACAGTTCCAGGTTACAGTCCAGTGTTGTGAAAAGTCAAGTTACCATGCCCAGCTTTTATGTGGGTGCTGGGGATCCACACTGGGTCCTCATATTTGCTCAGCAGCATTTTACCTACTGAGCCATCTCCCCAGGTCCTGGAATAGTCCAGAAGAGTTCTGCCAATGTGTGTTTAGATTTTTTTTCAGACCATAGTGTAACTGTCTTAAAAGAAAAGAAAAGAAAACAACTTTAAAAAAGAAAGAAGAAGATGGGGCTGTCCATGTTAGTTCGGTTAGAGGTGCTTGCTGCCCAAAGATGGATCCTCCGCACGCGCACAGTGGGAAGAGGAGACGCCCACCAGTTGTCCTCTGACCTACACACACCATCACACACACACTAAAAGTTAAAAAAGAAGACGATGGGAACCTTCAAGACAAGGTAAAAGTGTTTGCCACTCAAATCTGGCAACCTGAGTTTGATCCCCAGAATACTCACATAAGGGTAGAAGGAAAGAATGGATTCTGATCTCCACACAGGTGCCAATACACACACACACACACACAAAAATAATTTTTAAAATAAAATGATGCATGGTTACATATATTCACAGTGTAGAGGAATCATTCTGAATGCCAACTCAGCAAGTTCTTTGTGGAACCCCATGGCGCTGCCTTCCTACTGTGATGGACAGGCTAACAGAAAGGCAGACTTATTTGGGTTCTAACAGTTTCTCCCTTCCTAAGTGCTGGAGCAGGCTACTCTCATCTGTGCTAAGCATGTCCTAGGTACCAGGCTCTTCAGCATCCAGAGTTTCTCAGTGACAAGCCAAGTCATACTTCAGGCTGGAATTGGACTGTACTTATCAGCTTTCTGTTGTCTACTGGTGTAGGCATAATGGCAGGCTTGGAGGCTGCCCTGCAGCTCCTGGAAAATGTAGTTCCCTTGAATATTTTTATTACCTGAGATTGCCACATGATCACCAACTTCCTCACCCTCACACCAGTTTGGTAAGGCAAGGAAGACTGAAGACTGAAGTAAGACAAGAGGTCATGAGCTTTACCTGCTGATCATCTTAAAGAATATTTGCGTTTGGTTCAGGTTTGAAGATTTGAGACTGATTATGTGTGTGTTTTCTTATTTGTAATATATGAAAACACTATTTTTGAACATGTTGAGAGGATTAAAGTCACAGCTGTTGAACATAGATTGCATCGAAGCCCAAATCTGACTTCAGTGTATGTCAGCTTAGGGAACCAGCAGCCCCAGCTGCAGCAATTCCCATGAAGTAAATGCACTGTAAGTTATCTATGTGGGATCAGCTGTGACCCAACTCCAGCTGCCATTCAGACCCAAGCAGGAGTTTGGTGACTCACAGAAGGGCCTTCCTTCCTTCCTTCCTTCTTTCCTGTGTTCTATTCCCAGCAGCAGTAAGGAATTTAAAGAGAAAAAGGGAGAGGCATTTTGGCCTAGCAAAGTGAGACCGAGTTTTGAGCAGACTAGTAAAGCTGAACAAAGAACCAATCAAAAGGAGCTGGAGAGATGTCGCAGTGGTTAGGAATACTTGTTACTCATGCAGAGGACCCAGGTTCGAATCCCATCTTCTCCAGAATGGCCCACAACTGTCCTAACTCTGGACTCAGGGGAGTTCTTCTGCCTCCACAAGCACTAGACATAGTGCATAGACACACATGCAGGCAAAACACCCAGACACATAAACAAATCTAAACAAGCACATAAATAAAAGAACTCAGGGTGGTATGGCCATAAACCAGTTGAAAGATTTGGAATCACAGCTAAGAGCAAGAAGCTGAGGGAACCTGGCCCAACAGCAAGGAGCTGTCTGTAGCTGTCTCCATCATCAAGTGCAGGCATGTAAAAACTGACAACGCCAGGTAAGGCTAGGGCATGCAGGCATGTGAAAACTGAAAATAACAGGTTTGGCTAGTGTGTGCAAAACAGACACTCTCCGGTGTACCAGAATGATTCATATTGATGACAGCCTTTCATAAAGGCAATTTCACAAAATATGCCCCAAAATATACCTACAGCTGAGCAAGCATTTCCTGAGAACAGCTTTAGAACCCAGGAAAGAAGGAAATCAGGAAGGAAGGAAAGCAGGAAGGAAGGAAAGAAGGAATGAAGGAAGGAAGACCCTCTTGTCATTCACCATATTCCTGCTTGGGTCTCAATGGCACTTAGAATTGGGTCACAGCTAAACCTACATAGATAATACATCAGACTCCAAGGATCGCAACACTGGATTCTTAGGATCAGGACTGTCCCATTCCAGGAAATGATGCTCCTCTCCCCATGGAATGAGAAAAGACTACATACTAGAGTGTAACATTGCTTAGATAGGAACATTTATAGCGGCTGGATTCTGAACTTATCCTGGACCAATCATAATGGCTGGTGGAACTGGATCACACATCTCTTGTTTGTTTCTAGGGGACAGAGAAGGATCTTGATTGACAATTGAGTTGCATGGATATGGATAACAGAAGGAGTGGTTGCCCAAAGATAAAAAAAGACAACTGAGCACAGAAAACTGGGAATGGGAAGCCCAGTGAGTACAAACAAACAAAACAAAATATAACTCCCCCTTTCCTTCCCAGAAGAATGTGCTCAGAGGCACTGCTTCAGGCAAAGAATAAGTGCTAGTAAGGGTTACAACTGCATTTGAAACTGGAACTATGTTGGAAAACCATGTTCTCCCTCTCTCAGCCCCATCCATCAAGTTCTTACTGGGATATGAATGAGCCAACTGTTTGCCTGGTGATTTCAAGTGCTTAGGAAACACTACAGAACCACAGCTTTATAGTGCCCAGCAAGGCCAGGACACCAGCCACTACCAACCCCTTGCTCCAGTTTTCGGTGGGACAAGACATCAAAGGCCTCGTGCCTGATCAGAGTCCTTCTGTAAGGTGGAGGAGGCCAGCAAGTATGGAGGCAGCCTCAGGTTGCCTCACCTTAAGTCCATGGAAACATGCGAAAATACGGACGCATATTGGTGCTATGCTATCTAAGAGGGAAGGGGATGGCTCCCCCAGATGGCCCTCACATAGCCATTTATTAGGGAAAAAAAGCATTGAACCAGGAACACAAAGTCATCTTTGATTATGGTATTGGGCAACCCTTGGGCCTTTTCCAAAAATTTCTTCATCCTTAGAATCTGGCAGAGTTGCCTTCTGAGGGTAACCACCAGGCTCCCATGACAGAGCCTCATGAAAAGCTTGTTCTGACAGGTCTGTGTCTTTATAACCCATCCACCTTTGAAGACGAGTCACATGGTCTTTGTGCCCAATAGGAAGTACACAGTGGGAGAAAGAAGCCAATGGTTTTTGTTCTAATAATGACTGAAAGTTCCAGATCTTATACCTGCCCACTGAGGAGGTTAAAGTAGTTACAAGTAAAGATAAATTCACAGCCATTCACAAATAGACGTACTGTAGTAAAAATGTTGAAACTCAAAGCACGAGAAAATCTTTAGTGTAGTAGGACAGGAACCATCCAGCCACTCGAATAGAGTGTTTGACAATGAGCATGTTGTCGCAACAATGGCAGTCTAAAGGAGTGGGTGACATATTCAAAGGCTAAATTTGGCTTAGGTGAGGATATCTTTCAACACTCAGTGCAAATGCAAGACTTTTCCATGTATGTGTTTGTTTTCTGTGGCTAAAACCAAATGGCCATGGATTAGGCAAATTTAAAAATAAATAAAAGAACAGTGCCATTGCACTTAGTGGTTCTGGCACAAATTTGAGAAGGGCTCTTGGAATGACTTTCATGCTGGCAGAGTCCTGAGATAGCACAGACATCACATGATGATATACCGGGAATAAGTATGTGTGCATTCCTTATATTCTTTTCTCCGTGCTTTTATGCAACAATATGTAGCTCTGGGATCTCCATATTGATAACATTTTCTAACTCTAATCACAACCCAAGGACCCCACCTCTAAGTAACACACTCAGACCAAGTTTTTATGCTTTAGATAATCCCAGGGACATTATATCCCTACCAGAGTTTCAGAGTGTACAAGCTAAATGCAAACCATAACACCAGCTAAACAAAAAAGAGCATTAGCTTCTAGAAGCCTGATTCTATAATAATGATTGAAAGAAGGGGCTATCAAAGGTAATTCATATCCAAGAAATAAAACCAAAACATCTGAAAAAGAAAGAATACAGGCACAAAAAAAAAAGAGCAGGCACAAAAAAGCAAGGGTAAGGATCTCTGGGTACTTTATAGATCCTCAGATTGGGGTTTCCTGTTGGGGATCTAAAATGAAGCTGCCACACACATCTGGAATTCCTTGTCTGAACCAGAGGAAGAAGTGATGTTTTAGGCAGGAAATCCCAGAGGAGTGTGTGAACCAGGAAAGAGGTAACCAGAAGTGAGGATCATGGGAGGGGGAAGGAATAGAGGAAGGAAGGAAGGAAGCAGGAGAGTCCCGTCTCCTCTTACATTCCACCTCTTGACCCCTGACCTCTAGCTGTGGGCTCCTAGTGTAAGGCAAGGACTTTGGTAAAAACACTGGCTAGTATCCTGATTCAAAATGCTAGTCGGATGCGGTATTGTACAACCTTTAGTCTCAGCACTTAGAGGCAGAGGCTGGTGGATCTCTATTAGTTCAAGGTCAGCCTGGTCTATATAGTGAGTTCTAGGATATCAAGAGCTACATAATAACATCCTATCTCAAAAAATAAGCTGATATATTTTATATTTGAGAATATTTGTATATGCATAGTGAGATAGCTTGGTAATGAGACCTAAATACAAATATGAACTAAGTCGAAACATAAAATTCATTTATGTTTTCTACACATTTGTATTCACCATAGCATGGAAATAATTAAGAGAATATTTTAAAGAATTATGTTAATTTATTGTTATATGTAAGTTCAAGTGTGTGGGCATCCAGATGAGTGGGGGTCAGAGGACAGCTCTCATGGGCAGGCTCTCTCCTTCCGGCCTGTGGCACATCAGACTTGGCACCTTTCCCACGGAGCACCTCTCCAGCCCACGGGTGTTCAAATGCACCTGTGTTTTGACTGTGACCTCCAGAGACAAACAGGAAGTCGATGGAGGCTTTCCTATGTATGGTGTCATGCCAGCACTCAAAAGCTTTCTGATTTGGGAGCGTTAAGGACTAGGGTATTCAACCTGCAGTTCTCCAAGGCAAGCATAGCTACTCAGATTACGCTGTGAGGCAGTTCCTATCTGCCCGACTGTCTTTCGTGCTTTGGGAACAAAACAAATCAAAAGGCAGAGAGAGGACCCGCCGCCCCCGGCTGCTTAGACTAAACAGCAGAATCCCCTCAGATGCTGTAGGCTGCTCGAGGCCACCATCAGGGACTGACTGATACCCAGCACCCAGGAGAGATGTCCTGGGTGACAGCAGGGCAAGGGCTCACTCTGGCGTGGATGCTGCACTTAGCGGAGAGAGCCTCCAGGATCAGGTTCCTTGACGAGATAAGAAACCCAAGATCAGGGTGCTTTCTAGGTCAGATGAGTTACAGGCTCCTGGGGCAGGGTTAAGGGGACATTGTGCTGCCCATGAGAGGCGTTCCTTGAGGTGTGGGACATCCTTCTTCCTCCTCTTTCCTTCCTCTGACTTAGCAACGTTTTCCTGGACTATTTGCAAGCAGCACAATGTCTTGAGACCTTGAAGAAGCTAGTGTGCACTGGAAGTCTAAAACAAATGACAGTAAATCAAAACAAAATCCCTTCAACTGTTCTCCCCTTCAGCATCCTGTGGTCGTCACACAGGTCATCATGTGGTTGTCACAGGTGGTTTTCTCCTGATGGGCCGGAGCAGGTGCACACTCCTGTCTGAGGCTGACCTTTGGCTTAGCTAACAGTTCTCTTTAGCATCCTGGGAAGAGGTGCGAGTCTCTTGCTCGCCCTCTGCAGCGGGGAGCAGGGGCACTGCCTCTTGGAAAGGCTGCTTCCTCAGAAGAGGTGCACAGGCCAGAAGACGACTCACTCAACTCTCCCGTGGTCTTAGAGCCAAGTTCTGTGTCCCATGACATGCTCACTACCCATATGGGAGAGTGCAGACCTCACCTAGACAGTAGGGTCTTTCTTGAGACATTGAGGCCTTCACAGACAGGGTCAGCTGCAGCAGGCAGAGACTGGTCCAGACACCTTCCTGTATCTCAGCACATCTGAGCTCTTGTGGGTCCAGGAACAATGAGATCTGAGGGGGATCTTCCTAGACAACAAGCACTTTGCCTGTCCTCCTAACTCCACCATCATCCCCCTCCCCACCAAGTTGGCCAGAACTGTTGAAAACACGGATCTAATCCCAGCACTTGGGAAGAAAGTGGAGGCAAAAGGACCTCAAATTTTGGGCAAGCCTGCGCTGCCTAGGAAGAGTGTCTAAAAAACTAAAAACAGACAAAAGCTTTCACTTCTCAGAGCCTTTCCCATGCCTAATCTCACTGATCTCTTCTGAACCCTGAACACCCTTTGTCCTGCTCTGGCAAACTTCTCAGAAGCCTCCACTACACCTTTAACCCATCTCCTGGCCACACTCCACTGCCAGTTCCTGATAAAGCCACGTTTGCAAATACAAGGCTCTACTAGAAATAAAGCGTTACTCAGTCTCTCAAATCTGGAGCAAATGCCCCTGCCCGGTGTGCCCCAGGCAGCGAGCTGCACAGTCCGTGCTCCAGTCCGGGTGACAGCTCTCAACACCCACACCTGGCTCGCAGGACCCTCAGCACATGCATGGGCATGCCAGCCAGATGGAGAGACCCCATCTTCCCTCTCTGCCTTTTCAGATACGAGAAAGGGCTCCAGGGAAGCATAAAGCTGAGGCAAAGATTAGAGTCCAGCACCCCAAATGCAAGTACAGTTCAAGGTCTTTGAGCAGATATTGATGTCTGGATTTAGTTACTAGTTAACAAGCTCTGAAAAGCTCAAACAGAGCAGGGTACCCTCCAGAGTTCACTGGGATGTAAGGAAGCTGTTGCCAGCGAATGGTAAGAGACACCATCGGGCTGTTATTGTTCAAGTTATGGCGGAAATGGAGACACCTTTTTCACAAGCAACCATGGTAAACCTTTGGACAGTGGCATTCTTACAGTTAGTAAAAAACGGATGAGGACCTTGAGGTGCTGACCAAGACACAGACCTCAGCCTATTCAGGGCTGTCCCACCTCCTGCCCTGTGGAGATGGAGCATCCCGAGGCCATGTCTGTCGTTTTCCTTTCTTCTCATTGCACAAAGCCAGGGCCTCATTCCCCAGAACCAAATATCTGAACAGAGTGGTGACACACACTTGTAATCCTAGCACCCATGGAGTGAAAGCAGGAGAATTAGAAGTTAAAGGTTGTCCTCAGCCATGTAAAGAGTTGGAGGCCAGCCTGAGCTACATGAGATCCTGTCAAAAAATAAATAAATAAAAGTAACAAGACTTTAAGCTTCTGGATTCCTTGGGACAAAGATTGCTCAGAGGTCATTATCTGCTCTGGTCATTGGCACACTATGACTCGATTCTTCCAAGTCATGCCTTTCTTGGGTGTTTAATTGAAGTATAACTATAGCATATTCACATAAAAGTGAGCAAATGATAGTGTAGTGTGCCACTCTGTAAATTTTCGCAGGTTGACACACAGATGTGACCCCCCACCAACCAAGAACTAGAACTTTATCCATAACATAAATCTTCCAGTTGCTGCTTTTATCGGGGTTGTGTGTTCATCACCCAGCCTCCAACATGATAGAGTCGTTTTGCCTATTTTAAAATTATGTAAACAGAAAAATCAAAGAACCTGTAGTTGAAATGCTCTGTGAGTCATTCATATTCTTACATGCAACTACGATTTGATTCTTCTTATTTCTGTATAGTAGTCCGTCAAGTGAGCATTCTACAAGTGATCCATGCTCCCGTCTGATGGTGTTCAGGAGCATGACGAACAGGCTTGGAAGGAATAGTGCTGATGTGAATGTTCTTTGGTTTCTCATTTGCTTCATTTCTACCTGTTCCCTTGGGTGCATGTACTGGCTTGAGCCTGCAGCCTCCCTCCACAGGCTCATGAACACTGGTCTTCAGCTGGTGGGATTGCTTTGACAGGCTCTGAAAACCTTGGGGCAGGAGATATGTGTGACAGAGCAGACTCACCCGGGGGTGGGTCTTTAAAAGGTCTAGCCAAGTTTGCTTTCTAGCCCAAGCTCTGTGCTTTCAACCCTCCAATATTTAGCAAGCTATGCTGCGAGCTCCCACCACCATGGAACATGCCTTCAGTTGTCACGCCTTCCCAGCCATGTGGATCTGACATCTCAACAAGTGAGCCTTACGTTTCTTCTGTCATTTTGCCCAGCAATGAGAAAAAGTAGCAACACATTATGTAAGTCAGACTTCACAGCTGACATCAATAAGGTGAGGGAGAAAGGACTTGCTGAAGGTTTCCATTCATCTTGGTGCAAGAGGAAGATTGGGATCATTTACATCTTGTGAACAGGAACCAGAGCAGAGCTGTAACAGGATGACCTTCAGTGACCCTATGTACTTCCTCCAGCTAGGCCCCATGTTTCACAATTTTCATCACCTCTTGCTTGTTGACATTCTTAGTCCATCAACAGATTAATCCCTTTATTATATTAGAGAACTCATGTCCTGAATGTTTCTGAGATATTCTTTACTAATCTCCTAGGCATGCTCCAATACAATCAAATTGACAATCAATATCCACCATCACCGGCTGGCTGTGGTGGCTTCACACCTTTAATCCCAGCACGTGGGAGACAGAGGCAGAAGCAGCTCTGTGAATTTGAGGCCAGCTTGATCTATATAGAGAGCTCCAGGATAGCCAGGACTACAGAGAGAGATCTTGTCTCACACAAACAAACAACAACAACAAAAAGATTAACAATCACCATGGGGTATTGTCTATTGTCTAATACCTATTGCTTTATCACAAAGTGATCCTAAGACAGTGACATCAAGCAACACTCATTTTTATTACACTCACAGATTTTGTGAGTGGGTTAGTTTTCGACAACTTGACACAACCTAGAGTCACTTGGTACAGTAGTATGTATAAGAACAGCCCCCATAAGGTCACATATTTGAATGCTTAGTCACCAGGGAGTAGAACTCTTTGACAGGATTAGAAAAATTAGGAGGAGTGGCCTTCTTGTAGTCCTTTTATATAGACAGCCAGCAGGTTTGACTCAAATTAAAGGTGTACCTTCCCATCTCAAAAGACCCAGATTAAAAGTGGGTCTTCCTACTTCAAATGATTTAATTAAGAAAAAAAAATCCCTCATGGGTGCACGTAGGCTCTTAAGTTTTGGTTAATTTTAGGTGTAGTTAGTTGATAACCATGAATAGTCATCACAATAGATTATGGAGACTTTTGAAATTGAACTGAATGCGTTATGATCTGGCCACGACCTTAGGTAGTGGTTTGAATACAAATGACCCCAGAAGCTCATATATTTGAATGCTTAGTCATCAGGGAGCGGCACTATTTGAGAATGATTAGGATGTGAAGCTTTGTTAGAGGAAGTGTGTCGCTGGGGATTCGGTAGCTGTGAGCATGAACAGAAATACCTTCTGGTATCAGCTGTGGGAGGCAGATTAATTTTATTCTCAAACAAACAACAACAACGAAAAGATTAACAATCACCATGGGGTGTTGTTTCAGTTACCTATTGCTGTATAACAAAGTGTCCCCAAAACATAGCGGCATCAAGCAACATTCATTTTGATTACACTCCCAGATTTTGTGAGTGGACAAAGGAGGGTTATATAGAACTTTGGGGAGAGGGTGGGGAAATTCAGGGTGGGCGAATGTCATTGGCTGGAGGACTGAGGTACTGAGATGCCTCATTAGCATGAAGATGCATTCTAGGTGTTTGCTGAGCAGGTTCTATCGGAGAGAAAGGAAGTTGGACCTGTAATATCCCTAAGGTCTACATGACATTCCTCAGGCAGAGGGTGTGGGGACTGGGCTCCCCAGATCAGGTATTGAAGAGGGAGCCCCATTGACGAAGGGAGTCCTCCATTTTGCCGAGGTCAGGGCTCTCCGGCCGCGAAGGACTGCAACCTTGGTTGTGGGGTCCCCAAAACCTAAACTACTGTGAGATGATGTTCCAAGATACTTGTTAGCCTGTTTAGCAAGGCTTAAGCTTCCTCACAGTGGTAGCGACATAGTCAGATGTCTTTCCTGACGACTCAACATCTTTAAGCAAGAAAAATGGAATATGTAAGGCCTTTCACAACCATCTTCAGGCCTTATGGTTCAGTCACATTCCTCCAGCTGGAAACATCAGAAACATTTCATGATTGAAAGACATTGAATAGAGCTCCCACCTCTTGACAAAAGGCATGTTAAAGCATTTATGGTCATGTTTCAAAATAATCACAGACGTAGGATCATAGAGTTTGCCTACACTCCACATTAGTCAACTGCCAGTCAACATACACGGTAATTATAACCTTGTATTCCCATGAGCACTGCACGAGAGTCCTGGTTGGCTCCTGTTTCTGTCAACTCTCCATCTTTTAGCTCTTCTGGTGACAGCACACTGTGATAGTCATTTGCATAGCAGTTTCACCTTCCCAGTAACTGCTGATATAAGGGGAACCAGCCTAATACAGCTTCTGAAAATTAGCAGGTGTGAATACTACATTACACCGAAAAATGCTGGCAAGCATGATTCAGTTACAGGTTTTGAGATGAGCAGATGCACTATCTGGTAGGTCCTAAATGTCCTTAGTAGCGTCCTCAAAAAGGACAAGTGGAGGAATATAAGCACACAAACAGAACGCTAGGGGACTGGTGAGAGAGGAAAAGATTGGTTTTCTTTTTTGGAATGCAGACAAATGCCAGAAACCACCAGGATCTAGAAACCCCAGGAAAAGACATTCATTTCCTCCACAGAGCATGGCCCTGCCCAATAGCTTGATTTCAGACTTTCTTTTTTCAAAACTTTGGAAGACTTAAGTTCTGATTATCAGCCCTCTGTCATATATAGGGTTGGTGAATATCGTTTTCCAATCTGTAGGCAGTAGTTTTGTTCTGATGACAGTGTCCTTTGCTTTATAGAAGCTTTTCAGTTTCATCAGGTCCCATTTATTGATTGTTGATCTTAGAGCCTGTGCTATTGGTGTTCTGTTCAGGAAGTTGTCTCCTGCGCCAATGAATTCAAGGCTCTTCCCCACATTTTCTTCTAACAGATTTAGTGTGTGTGGTTTTATGTGGAGGTCTTTAATCCACTTGGACTTTTTTGCAGGGTGATAAATATGGATCTATTTGCATTTTTCTACATGTAGACATCCAGTTAGACCAGCAGCATTTATTGAAGATACTATCTTTTTTTCATTGTATTGGCTTCTTTGTCAAAAATCAAGTATCTGTAGACTGATACCTCAACTAAGGACCATGCATGGAGAGGACCTAAAACCCCTGCTCAGATGTAGCCCATACACTCAGTCTCCAAGTGGGTTCCCTAGTAAGGGGACTGTCTCTGGCATGAACTCAGAGGCAGGTTCTTTCATCACCTCCCCCTGGTGGGACAACCTTGTCAGGCCACAGAGGAAGATAATGAAGCCAATCCTAATGAGACCTGATAAGTTAGAGTCAGATGGAAAGGGAGGAGGACCTCCCTATCAGTGGACTCAGAAACGGGCAGAAAGGAGATGAGGGAGGGAGGGGGGATTGGGAGGGAAAGAGGGAGGGGGCTACAGCTGGGCCACAAAGTGGATAAATTGTAATAAAGAAAAAAAGAAAAACAAAGAAAAGTTAAGAACTCTAAAGATAAATATGAGAAATAAGAAAGCCACTGAGATAGAAGAAAGAAAATAAGAAAGATACCTAGAAGGTATCCAGATACTTACTGGTACAACTATTTTTAAATTTTTTAAATGTAGTTTGAGTATATCTCTGTATGTGTGTTGTATGTGTGTGAGTGTGTGTGTGCCACATGTGTGCACAGGTGCCCATGGGGACCAGTAGAGCATGGATGCCCTGCAGCTAGAGTTAAAGGCAGCTTACAGCCTTCTTCTTGGGGACTGGCAATGCAACTCAGGTCTTCTAGAAGCCATTTCTCCAGCCCCACACATTTACTTCATTATAAGAGATGCTCCATTTTCCATATGTGAAAATGTCCTCCTAAACTCTCCTCCTTGGGACATGGTGTCTAAAGGCCATGTATCAGATGGGTGT
>CM053761.1:65868735-65921197 GCA_028658305.1 Pachyuromys duprasi | reverse complement strand
CCTGCAGCTAGAGTTAAAGGCAGCTTACAGCCTTCTTCTTGGGGACTGGCAATGCAACTCAGGTCTTCTAGAAGCCATTTCTCCAGCCCCACACATTTACTTCATTATAAGAGATGCTCCATTTTCCATATGTGAAAATGTCCTCCTAAACTCTCCTCCTTGGGACATGGTGTCTAAAGGCCATGTATCAGATGGGTGTGGACAGAGGTTTGTTTGTTTGTATTTTGTTGTTGCTGTTTTGGGGTTTTTTTTGGTTCGGTTTGGAGACAGGGTCTGAAGTCCAGGCTGGCTTCAAATTCCTGGCTATCCTCCTGCCTCAGCTTTACTAGTGTTTACAGTAGGTTACAGGCATGAACCACCATGCTTTACGGTACTAGAGAAGGGCAGATAATTCATCTATTCTAAAAGTCTATGCTAGTCTGGCTGCTTCCTGGCCATGTGCCCTGAATTACTTGCCATATTGGTCCTGTCTGGGCTTCCTCTGCTCTATCAGGTCAGTCCTCATGGCCACATCCTTTCTCTCCCTCTTCCTCTTTCTTCTCCCTAACCTTGTGGTCTCTACCTGAGACCCCAAGACTGGGACCTCCCTGTCTCCTCTGTCCAGTCATTGGCTCTCAACTTCTTTTTTCAAAACAATCAGAGATAACTGAGGAACAATGTTTACACAACATCGATATAGAAGATTCTGCATAAAAATGACAATGCCCATGTCCAGACTGTAACCAGATCTCCAGGCACAGAAATCAGCCCCTGAATACATAGCGCATCAGACCAACCTCCAAAACTATGTAGCTGAGGCTGGTTTTGAACTGTTGATCTTTCTGCCTCTACCTCTTTGGTGCTGGGACTAACAGTGCATTTCATCACACCTTATGTCTTAGTGCTGTTCTTCTGCTGTGAGGAGACACTTCTGACCAAGGCAAGTCTTCTAAAAGAAAGTATTTAACTGGCTGCTTGCTCACGGCTTCAGAGGGCCTCGTCCGTCATCATCACGGCAGGAGTGGGGTAGCAGAGGCGAGATGCGGGGCTAGAGGAGTAGCGGAGAGTGTACATCTTGATCCACGGGCAGCAAACAGATAAAGAGAGCAAGAGAGGGTGAAAGAGTGCCGGGAGAGCAAGAGAGCGAAAGCGAGAGAGAGATTTGCGCCCGCCGTGGGTTTTGGAAACCTCAAAGCCTACCCTAGTAACATACCTCCTCCAACAAAGCCAAACCCCCCAATCCTTCCAAACAGTTACCAACTGGGAACTAAGTGGGCACACATATGAACCTATGGAGGCCATCATCATTCAAACCATCACCTTCCACTCCCTGGACACCAGAGGCTTGTAGCCAGATCATAATGCAAAAAATACGTTCAGTTCAACTTCAAAAGCCTCCAATAGTCTTAACACTGTTTAAAAGTCCAAGGTCTCTTCTGAGACTCAATTCCTTCTTTTGTTTATTTGTTTTCTTTTGTTTCTGAGACAAGGTTTTTCTGCATAGCCTTGGCTATCCTGGAACTCAATGTGTAGACCAGGCTGGCCTCAAACTCCAGAGATCCGACTGCCTGAGTGCTGGGATTAAAGGTGTGTGCCACCACTGCTGGTCATCAACTTGAGCTCTTAATTGTAAATCCTTGTAAAAATCAAAATTAATTACATGCTTCCAACACACAAAGGCACAGAATGTACATTTCTTCTCATCCAAAAGGGAAGAAAGGGAGTATAGTGAGGAGATTCCAGACCAAAGCAAGACCAAAATTCAGCAGTCCAAAGTCCAAAGTTTTAATTTCCGTGTCTGATGTCAAAGGACTCTTCGGATCTTCAACTCCTTTTAGTTTTGGTAACTGAAACTCTTTCCCTAGCACAGCTCTCCTCAGCAAATATCCCAGGGCTCTGGCACCTCCCACATCTCGAAGATTCCAATGCTATCCGTGACAGCTGAGAAATGACCTCTTGGGGGGGGGGGGATGCAATGACTTCCCTGCCAAACACCTTACCTCAGCAGCTTAACCATGGAGGAAGATTCAACAACCCCCCTTCCTGTATCCTGGACTTGTAAGTCAGAAGTGAAGCTGCCAAGTCCTCCTGCTTGCTTAGGCTGACAGTTGGCCCTCTTGATGACCTGCATTTGTGTAAGCTTTGACTTGTTGGCTTCTAAGCCATGAAAATCCCTGAGGTTTCTCCTCTCACGGGCTGTAGGATTATCTGGGTTAGACCTCTCATATTACCTGTGCTGAGGTTATCATTCCCTTAGCTCCTTATAAAGTTTTATTTACACATTTTCTCCCCTGAGCATAGGACTTGGCTCCAACATTACACTTCCTGGTGCTCATTTTCTCTTCAAACTGTACATTTTAAAGTTTGGTTTTGCCCTGTTTCCTTTTTAAAATGTAGAGCTGCATAAAACTGATCACCACTAACCACATGGCACAGTCAATAGTAGACTATCTTGTAATCTTCTCTGCCAATACCATTAACCCAAATCTCTTTAATTTGGCCTCAGACCGATTTTTTTTTTCAGGGCAAAGGCACAAAGCAGCCACATTCTTTGTCAAAATATCACAAAAATGCTCTGTAGGGCACTTGCGTATTCTGCCCCCTTGAACCACACCTGCATTGCTCTAGGCACTACTGGCTTTCAAGCTCCTATCAAGACGGCCCATTAAGTACTACTTAAAACATTCAACTGCTTTTCTGGTCCAAAATCCCAAACTTTCCTACATGTCTCCAGACAACAGCATGGTCAGGCCATCACAACAGCACTCGAGTCCTGGTACCAACTTCTGTATTAATTACTGTTCTGTGAAGAGATACTGTAGGCTTAGATTTTTCAACAAACATACTTTATTTAGGGTTCTTAAATGCTTCTACTTCCCTTCCAACCCACTGACCAGAGGTAGGAGAGAAAGCAGGTTATTAGGAAAAGGGGGTTGTAGACCTTTCTAGATGTAGTTCCTTGACTGTACCAGCAGTCAAGTCCAAATGCCAACACCAAGCAGCAACATGAACCAGCACAATTCAGCAGAAACAGCAAGACTCCACTGAATTGGACTAGTCAGTGAAGGCCTCACGACTCAGTTGGATTGCCCTGAGAAGTCTCTGGAACATTTCTCTTTGCAAAGTGTTGAACAACAAAGACCAATGAATCAATGTTGATCCAAAAAGTATTCTCCCACTGTCTGTGACATCTAGGTATCTCCTCTCCTCAGAGTCCACCCATGGATGTTTTCAGGGCATGGGACAGCTCACAGCAAAACATCACATGACACAACTGAATCTTCAAAGAAACCGGAAACTTCCACTTCAGGACACCATGACCAAGACAACTCTTGTAAAAGGAACCATTTAATTGAGGAATTAATCTGTAATTATCATAGACAGGCATCATGGTGCTGGACAAGTAACTGAGAGCTTTACATCCTGATCCATGGGCAGAGATAGAAAGACCGAAAGAGAGAGAAAGACAGACAGACAGACATGCACATAGTAGGCCTGGCATGGGATTTTGAAACCTGAAAGCCCACCAGCAATGACACACCTTCTCCAACAAAGTGGCCAGGGTGCTGGAGAAGGAGCTGAGAGCTCTACATCTGTATCAGCAGGCAGTGGGAAGAGAGAATGACTGGGTCTGGCTTGAGCACCTGAAACCTCAAAGCCCACCCCCAGTGACACACTTCCTCCAACAAGGCCACACCCACACCAACAAGGCCAAACCTTTTAATAGTGCCTCTCCCTATGAGCCTATTGGGGAGGCATTTTCATTCAAATCACCACATTCAACTGCCTGGCCCCCATAGGCTTGTAGCCATATCATAATGCTGAAATTATAATAATTTAATGCATTTAGTCCAACTTCAAAGGTTCCCATAGTCTATAACAGTCTCAACCCTGTTTAAAAGTTCAAAGTCTCTTGGGAGGCTCATGGTGGTCTCTTAACCATTACCCCTGTAAAATCAAATTAAAAAGCAGATCACATACTTGCAACATACAATGGCATAGAATATATAGTACCGTTCCAAAGAGGGAGGGAAGGGAGCATAGTGAGTGCAGTGGTCTGAATAGGTGTGGCCCCATAGACTCCTGTGCTGGAATGCTTCGTCCATAGGGAGTGGCACCATTAGGAGGTGTGGATTGGTAGGCAGCAGGAAGAGCTGGTAGTGACCCATTGGGCTTGGCCTGAGCATCTGAAATCGCAAAGCCCACCCCCAGGGATACACTTCTTCCAACAAGCTACACCTACCCCAACAAAGCCATACATCTTAATTGTGCCACTTCCTGTGAGTCTATGGGGGCCATTTTCATTCAAATCACCACAACTGAAGAGGGAGCATCCTCACTCAAGCCGCCCCTGGCTTTTATCATTGACCTCTCCTCCTCTTTCTCCTCAGTTTCTTCTTGACTGTTTGTTTATATTGAGTCAGAGACAAACTAAATGTCCGTTGCATTAAAAATGCTCCCCTTTTTAAATAAGGTAGTTACAGCTCAGTGTTAAATGTTTCCCTCTGTCCTGGTTAGTTTTTATTGTCAACTAGGTACAACTCAGAGTCACCTGGGAAGAGGAAACCTTAATTGAAGAATTGCAATCAGATTGGCCTGTGGCCATGATGAGGAATTGCTTTGATTAATGATTGATATGGGATGGTCCAGCCCACTGTGGGTGATACCATCCCAAGACATGTGGGCCTGCTCTCTGGTTGTCAAAAGAGAAGTAGTAGTAAGCAGAGTGAGTGAGTCAGCCAATGGCATCCTCCATGGCTTCAGTTCATGCCCTGACTGAGCTCAGTGATGGACTGTAACCTGGAAGAATAAGCTGAAATAAACCCTCTCTTCCTCGAAATTGCTTTTGTCAGAGCAAAAGAAAGTACAACAACATTCTTTGTTATGGCGAAGATTTGACATCATTCATGGTTCTCAACTGTACACGATTTCTTGCCTTCTTCCTCCAAAGGGATAGTTAGTTGTCAATGTCTGGAGATATTTTTGGTTGATTGGGAGGTTACAACTGGCATTTAATGAGTGAGGGTGTGGATACTTCTAAACATTCCACAGCACACAGGACAGGTACCAACATGATAATTATCTAACCTAAAATGTCAATACTGCCAAGTCAAGAAAATTCACTCTACTAACAATTTTCCCATAGATCTGGAGTGCAGGTCTGTGCAGAATTATGGTATTAACAGCAGAAGCCTTTCCTATGCCCTCTCTCCCAGGTGACACGGAGACCTATTTGATTTATTTAACAAGCCTTAAGCTCTATAGCTGGGCAGGTATTTGTCTGCTGTAACCCAGTTATGCTAGTCTGGTTACCTCCCAGCCGTGTGCCCTTTTATCTGCCAGCTCAGTCTTGCCTTGGCCATTCTGCTATAACTCTCTGTCCTCATGGAGACTCCTCGTGGTGCCCTTTTCCTTCTCTTCCTTCTACCTGAGATCCCCAGACTGGGAACTGAAGTCCAGCCTCCTGTCCTCTCTTGCCCAGCCATAGGCCGAACCAGAGATAAGTGGAGTCAATGTTTGCACCACACTGAGAATGGAGATTCTTCATAGAAGTGACAATGCCCACGTCCAGACCACAACCAGATCTAGGGGCACAGAAATCAGCATTTGAATACCAGAGCACCAGACTGACCCCCAACAGGTGTGTATACGAACTAATATGATTATATCTTATGTGGCCTAGAGAAAAAGCTTGTTTGCCAAAAATTAATGAAGAAGAATGAACATTGCCCTGCCTATTGAGGCCTTTCTTCTTTAAACTGTGTTTTGGCTTAGCACAGAACGTTCTGGGCTGTTCTGCCATGTGTGTTTCTGAGTGTGAGACTGGGACACATCTATTAATTCCTTATTCTCTCCAGCCCTTTGTTTATTTGGATCAAAGCCTGAAATATAATATTGAAGGCAAAGGCAGGTATGCTGCAGTTTTAAATAAACAAAATTTAAAATTCTGTGTCCAGTTTGAGTCTGGATTTTGATCACTTGAACATGTCACACTGTGACAGAGGGGCATGGTAAGTTTCCTGCTGATTTGAAAAATCTAGAGACCCAAACATAAGGTTGCTATTCACCCTCAGTGCTGTGACTCAGGCTGTGGTACAGGGCGCTCCCGGGACCCCTTCCCACACCTACAGGGCAGACCCTAAGTGTTTCAGCTTGTGGTGTCTCCTCACCAGGGCTTTTCTTTTCTTCATTGGATAAGTGAAAATTTGCTTACTTGACAGACAGAAAAAGAAAAAAGGAAGATAAAATTTTTGAAAAGTCGCACTGTTGTTTGACTTGGGGAATCTCACAGAACTCCGGGAACGGGAGCAGTGAATACCAACGAGGCACATGCAGGCAGAAGTGGAGTTTGGTTCTGGTTCGTAAGGACAGTGCACAATGCTGTGAACAGGTCTGAGGCTGTGTCCAGAGCCCATGAAAAAAGCTGCGATTATCAGTGGTACTCTCGGGTGCACACCATATTCACGGCTCCTGCTTTCACCTGAGAAGAAACATTTCTGTCATTTATAGAGTTACCAGCCAAACAGCTGGTGTGGGCCTATTTCACAGCCAGGAGCTGGGAGATGACTTCATTGACAACATGCTTGCTGCAGAACCCAAGTTCTGGCCTCAGCACCCACATAAAGACAGATCACTGTGGTGGGCACCTACAGAGAGGCGTAAACAGGTGGGTGCCTGGGACGCACTGGCCAGCCTAACCGACTCAGGAAGATCCACGCTAATGAGAGCCCTGTCTCAAAAAGTAAGGTGGAAAGCAATCAAGGAAGATATCAGGGGCTGATTTCTGCCTCCACACACATGTATGAACGCACACACTTCACAGCCAGTTTTCCGTCGTTCCATGACCATTTGTACTGTCTCATGACGGAGGAATTCTAGCTCCTCCTGGAAGAGATGAACCAGGGGCAGGACTTTATCAGTTTTTTTCCTTGCTCTGTGAGGTTCCTATGATCCATTTATAACCTTCTCCCAGGGACAATGCCCATCCTTCCCACTCTCCTATAAGGGACTCTTATTTTGTCATTAATTTATAACCCCAATCTACTCTCTCTCTCTCTCTCTCTCTCTCTCTCTCTCTCACACACACACACACACACACACACACACAAATACATAGATCCTCCTGTTGGGATTCAAACCAAGGACAAGCAGCTGAGGTGCCTCTTTAACCAAAGTGGACCTGGCCTCCAGGTTTTCTTAGCATCCCTCAGTCCCTGCCTGGTGCAGGGCACGGTTGGCATACCCACCTTCCACCCTGAACTTTTACCCCCAGAGGCTCTTCACTGCATAATCCAGACATTTGGGTTCTCTGCTGTTCCTCGCTCTCTGCAGGTGCACACGCTTTCTCTCTCTGCCGCCTCCCACCACTTTTCTGTCTCCCTCTGCATGGTGACTTCGCTGACCCCTCCTGTGAGGTTGGTGAGCCCACCCAAGAGCTGCCCCCAATAAACCTGCCTTTATACTTTAATTTGGCTTGAATTGGCTTATTTTGTCAGCAGAGAGAATACCTATCACCTATCTTCCTTCCTTTCTCTTCCTTCCTTCCTTTCTTTCATAGAGATTTTAAGACAGTTTCTCTGTGCAGTCCTGGATATCCCAGAGCTCACTCTGTAAACCAGGCTGGACTCGAACTTTGAGATCTGCCTGCCCCTCCTTCTGAGTATGGGATTGAAGGCATCATGTGCCACCATCTCCTTAGATCCTGGTTTCTAATACCTTTTTCTAATAAGAGGATCCAGGGTTCCTTGGAAGAAGAGCTGATTCTGTCTGGGCAAAAGGCCCCACTGAGGAGATACTGGAGCATCCTATAGTGCCAACAAGGAAGGACGTGCTCACATACACGGGAGTGTTCCCAAGCATGTGCTCACATACATGGAAGTGCTTCCAAGCGTGTGCTCACATACACGTGCTGAGAAGATGCCACAACATGTGGCGTAAGAGGGTCAGAGGGAGCACGATGAAAAGGCTGAGTGCACTCCAACAGCCAAAGCAGGAGAGAACTAAGCAGCAATATAAAGCAATAGGGGTTACATCTAAAACGTCCGCCAAACACCGGGTGTGACCCTGATAACGGAGTGTGCTTAGGAATATGTGAACATGCTGGCTAGTTTATGTCAGCTTGACCCAGGCTAGAGCCATCTGGGAAGAAGAAACCTCAATCGAGAAAGTACCCCCAGCAGGCTGGCCTGTGGCGAGCCTGTAGGACGTTTTTGATTGATGATTGATGTGGGAGGGCTCAGCTCACTGTGGCAGTGCCGCCTGTGGGCAGGTGGTCTTGGATGTTGTAGGAAAGCAGGCTGAGCAAGCCCCAAGGAAGATGCTAGTGATGCTACTGAGCATCATTTCTCCATGGCTGCTACATCAGTTCCTGCCGCTAGGTTCCTGCCTTGATTCCTGCCCTCACATCCTTTGGTGATGGACTATAGGCTATAAAATTAAATAAGCCATTTCCTCCCCAAGTTAATTTTGGTCATTGTATTTTTTATTCACAGCTGTGGAATCTCTAAGACAATACATGATAGAATAAATACTTGAGAGGAGAGAAAAAAAACCCTCATCAAGAATAAGTAAGTCATTCAGGCTATGAGGAGACAGAGCTAAATCCACTCTGTCCTTCACACTCCTTCAGTGTGGATATACAGTGACTTCCTTCCAAACAACAGTATAGAAGAGGGAGAGAAAAAAAAATCTTAATTTCACAGTGCAGAAACTCAGCAAGAAACCTCAGCTAAGCAGTCAAAATTAAGGCCAAGTGATAAGTTGTGTCAATAGTGTGAGGGAAAAAGCCTTTACACCTGTGGCCATCCTCCCAGAGACCTGCACCTCAGGAGAAGCCAAGAAAAGCACCAGTGAAGTCCTAGCTGAGGGATAACTACAAACAAGTGTTCCCCAAACTGTCAAGATCATGACAAATAAATAAACAAGGACAAGAGCCAAAAAAGAGCTGGAAACTCCACGTGAGCCAATGTCCTGGGTGGACTCTTAGAACAAAGGGCATTATATACAGCTAAGGACATTTGAATAAAGCGTGCATCTTAGTTTTAAGGCACTGATGTGGGTTTCTTCATTGCCACAAGTGTGCCTTGCTAGGAGAGATGCAAAGAGCAGGAAAAAACTGGGTGTGGCGTTCTGCACTGTTTCCAGAAGATTGAGGTTGGAGCTCAGCGACAGAGTGCTTGCCTAGCAGATGCAACACCCTGGATTCAGTCCCCAGCATTTACAAAAAGAAAGTGTCTGTAAATCTAAAACTTTTCAAATAAAAAGATACATTTAAAACTGATAGTAAGTTAGGAGATGGCTGGCGGTGGATGGTGGCAGTGCACACCTTTATCCCAGCACTTGGGAAACAGAGGCAGGGGCATCTTTGTGAGCTTGATGCCAGCCTGGTCTACAGATAGAGTTCTAAGACACCCAAGAATAATCACATGCACACGCATGCACACGCGCGCACGCACACACACACACACACGCACACTCGCACACACAAAACCCTGTCTCAAGCGCCCCCACATAAAGGAGATGCAGGCACGAGTCCCCAGGGCTTGGTGACACAGTGTAACTCTAGAGCTGGGGAGGCAGAGGAGGGAAGCTCACTGGCCATGTAGCTAATCAGCAAGCTCCATTTAGTGATGGATGCTGTCTCAAAATTAAAGCAACATGTGATTGAGGAAGACACTTAATGCCAAACTTTAGCCTTCATGTGTATATACATACACATTCATATATGCCCATACACATATGTGCACACACAAACATGAACACACCACACACACACACACACACACACACACACACCAAGAAAACAAAGATAAGGGCTGGGCATGGTGACACACACCTTTAATCCCAGCACTTGGGAGGCAGAGTTAGGAATTATCTGTGAATATAAGGCCAGTCTGGTCTACACAGGGAGCTCCAGGGCAGCCAGGGTTACACAGAGAGACCCTAGCTCAAGAAAATTAAAGGCTGTGGGGAGGAAGAAAGGAAGGAAAGTCAAAGAGGGAAAACTGGCTTTTTATTATGAAATTAACAATGCAAGTTCAGGGTCAGCAGGATGGCTCAGAAGGTGAAAGCAAAAGCATGCGGGCTGGTTTTAGATCAACTTGACACCATCTAGCGTCACCTGAAAGGGAACACTCATTGAGAAAATGCCTCCATAAGATCACGCTGTAGGCAAGCCTTGAGGCATTTAAAAGTTATTCATGTGGCAGCGCCTAGCTCACCATGGTGCCACCCCTGGGCTAGTGGTGGGTTCTATCCTTCCTGAGCAAGCGGTGAGGAGCAAGCCAGTAAGCAGCACCCTTCCATGGCCTCTGCATCAGCGCCTGCCCTGACTTCCTTTGTTGAAGTGGAAGCCCAATAAGCCCTTTCTTTCCCAAGCTGCTTTTGGTCACGGTGTTTCATCGAAGCATTAGCAGCCCTAACTAAGACAGGAAGTGCACCTTTTAAAAGTGAGGGGTTTTTTTTTTCTTCTCTGAAGGATATTGCACTCACACACATATATAAATATCTTCCTGCTTTTGTTCATTATTCACACAGCACCTGGGTTGGACACTTCCTCTAGATTCCAGGTAGCTAGCAGCAACATTGCCGCATTTTTTATGTTGTATGATCTGTGTCCACAATGTGCTGACACTGAATGTGTGTCCCTCCAAGTCTTTACCAGTACGTTAGGAGAGCTGCTGATTCCAATCGAGTGTGGTGGCTCATCACTTAAGCTTACATTCTCACCCATACTGTATGCTCTACACTCTTTTTTTTTTTGGTTTGTACATTTTAGAGTAAAGTCTTTACTAATTTGGTGTGAATTTCATACAGGCACATGACGCAGGTTGATCTTACGCATTTCCTTACTTCCTCCTGCTTTAACATGTAACTAGGTCTTAGGTCTGATGATTAAATCTCCACCGCTAGAAAAAGATCTGGGATAGTGAGACTGCTCAGCAGGTAAAGGCCCTTGCCACAAAACCGCACAGCCTGAGCTCTGGGTCCCACACGACAGAAGGAGAGAAAGAACCGACCGCGGCCAGTTGCTCTCTGACCCCCACACATGTGCTCACACATGCTGAGGCACACTTACTTCCACACATATACACAAGTACAAATCAGTCAATACATGTTTGTTATAAGATTTTTTTTTAAAGAAAAAGATACTGGAAATCAGTATTTTGGATATTGGAAATCAGTAGTTAAGAGCACTTGCTGCTCTTTCAGAGAACCCAAGTGTGTCTCCCAGAACTCACACGGTGATTCCAGTTCTAGGGGATCTGATGACTTCCTCTGGCCTCCCAGGTACACAGACATACTTGCAGACAAAACACAATCACAGAAAAACAAAATAATACATTTTAATATTTGCTGCAGGATATTTGATCCCATTGTGGTCCCCAAAATTGTGAATTGTAAAACCCTGTCTATTTGGTATGGTTGAGCTCTACCACACATCTTTAAGAGCTTTCTGTTTCTTGTAAACAGGTGATTATCGTGTGGTTCACCCAGCCCTAGCATATACCTTTCATCCAAGCGCTCTCTGTATACAGGATCTAATAAAGTTAACCCTAGGTCAAGAGGAGGAGCTAGAAACCAGATGACAAGAGATTAAAGAGTAGGAGGGACTTGGGGTTGAGGGATATTTAAGACATCATGGAGAAGGAAGGGATTAGCTCAAGCTCTGGCTTTTAGCTTAGCGTTCAGCTCCTCAGCTCCCTGGATTTTTGCAGCTTTGAGCTATCAAGCCTTCAATTTTTGGATTATTTTTAGCCCTTGCTTCTGGGCTGTCAGCTGAGCTAGGAAGACTTTTGAATTTTTTCCATCCGGACCTGAGCTGAAAAGGAGGGCTAACTGGTTATTTCTCTGCCTCTCTGAGCTAGTAGGTTTTCATCCAGCATCTGGCTTCTGAGTCCTTATTCGTAAAATAGAAAGGTTGGGATTTTCATCATTGTTTATAACAAGATTGTTCCTGCTCCACCCCAATCCCTTCCAGCACCCCAACACCAGGTAAGAGAGAGGAAGGGTTAGTGGGAGAGGAGCACAGTTCTCTTAGCTGCTTCCTGTTGGTCAGGGTCCGTCAGGTTCCTTGGAGCCAGTCCAATCCTTGTGTCAAGAGCTCTCCAACTTCTTGTTTCGCAGCAGCAACCAGGGGATGCCTTGTTCTTTCTCCATCTCCACTCTCTGGTCTCTGGCATTTATTCTTTCTCCAGAGTCCTCAGACTTAAACTCTCTGCAACTGGCAAAGGGCTCCTCTCAGAGCCCAAGCAAGGCAAATAGTCTGCTGCTGTGGACAAGCTGAATCAGTCCCACATCCCACACCTGGGACCAAAACGAAAATATGTTTACACCCTCAGCAAATACTCCTTTTGTTTTCTTTACTCTTCCTCTCTTAATTTAAAAATTTTGTTGCTGTTTTTTGTGGGTGTTTTGGCTGCAACTATGTCCGCGCACCACATGCATGCGGTGTCTGTGGAGGCCTGAAGAGGATATCAGATGTCCTGGACAGTTACGAGTGGCCGTGTGGGTGCTGGAAAACTCACTCAGGTCTCTAGAAGAGCAGTAGGGTTCCTAGCCTCGGAGCCGTTTCTCCAGTCCATTTCTTTTCAAGGACAAAAATAAAATAAAAAGACAGGGGCTGGCAAGATGTCCCAGTGGGTAAAGATACCTTGCTGTTAGGGCTAGAGAGATGGCTCAGAGGTTAAGAGCACTGGCTGCTCTTCCTAAAGGTCCTGAGCAACCACATGGTGGCTCACCACCATCTATAATGAGATCTGGTGCTCCCTTTCAGTGTATAGGTATACATGCAGATAGAACATTGTATACATAATAAATAAATACATCTTTTAAAAAAAAGGAAATTAAACAAAACAAAAAGATACTTGACGTTAATCTGGTTTTCTCCCCAGGACGTCCATGGTGGAAGGAAACAACAAAAACCCAGACTGTTCTAGGCTTTTCTCTGACTTCCACATGTATACACAAATAAAACAAACAAATAAATAAATAATAAAATCAGCCCTCCAGGAGCCCTGGCCTTCCTGAAGTGTGCTCAGCCTCTTCTGCTAGTGCTCTGTATTTGCCTCTGGAACAGACTCCAGATTGCAGACACGGCTGTCCCTCTCAGTTGCATGCCCTAATTCTATATCATGGGGAATTCTCCAACTTCCTAAGAGCCTTTCATTACCCAAGCTAACACTGTCCAGAGTGGATACCACCCTCTGCTTCCCATGCCCACTGTAGTGATAGGTGGAGCCTGTGTGTATGTGTGCTGTGTGTATCTATGGCAGCTGCTTCCCTGGGCATCCCATGTACCTTCCAACATGCGCGAAACTTGGCCAGATGCTGCCCATGACATAGCAGCTGTCTAGTCTGTGGGCCCAGCATCCGGCCCACCCGTGTGTGAGACAGGACACCCTGATCTTGGTGGTCTCAGCCCTGCTGCAGGACCACTCTGAAGTTGGTTCTACCTTTCCTTCTTGATCTCTGAAAATCCAGATCCATTTGCCTCCTTTCTGTTCTTTGAATACATCGGTTTGTCTCTTTCCTCTGGCCTTTGCACGTACCATCTTTTCTTCCAGGACACAGTCCTCATCCTCACTTGAATAACTGTTCTAGGGCTTAGTCCTCAGCTTCAACCTCAGACCTTCTGGGAAGTGTTTGGGTTTGGGTAGCATGTAGCCCAGGCTGGCCTCCAACTTGATATGTAGCCGGATGCTGATCTTGAACAGTCCTGCTTCGGTTGCTGACCTTGAACAGTCCTGCTTCGGTGTCTCACGTCCTGGGATGGCAGGCTCACGACGTACATGTAAAGCAGCTAATCTCTGTGCGGCTCGCAGCTCGGGGTTCTCATCCCTGTTCTGAGGACTGTGACGTTGCCGCTACTGCTTCGACCCAAGAGGTCAGTGCAGGGTTCATTCAACACCGCCAGAGGAAGGATGACGGAAAGGCCGCCTGCACAGCTGGTCCACCCTTCCCTCTCCCCCCTCTGCTCCAGTTGCTGGATCCTGGGAGGCTTCGCAAGCACAGATCATGTCCCTCACAGGGCTCGGGACAGCAGAGCTTTCTAGCTTAGCAAGGTGGTGTGTTTCTGGTGGGTGGACATATTTATTTTCCAGTGGCTTTCCTGACTGACTGGAGATAGTGGTCGCTGGCGAAATGACACAGAACTGGGATGGGCTCAATCGAGGGGAAGACAGATTTGCTGCCAGTTGCTAAAGAAGAAGAAAAAAATAAAGCGTCTTTGGCTGGAAATAGAAACTTACTCATGGTGAGATAAGGAGACCGCTCAGCCCTTCTTCCTTCCGCAGACACATTTCCCTTTGACACAGGGTCTGGGGAACATTCTAGCCCAAGAAAGAATACAGTCTGTATTCATGTTCCAAACAATAGTGTGTGTGTGTGCATATGTGTGCGTGATATTTATGGGGGTGATATGTGTGTGTGCTGTGTGTATCTATGACATTTGTAGCGATGCAGTGTGTGACTGTGTGTGCATGTGTGTGTGTTTGTTATGACAGTGTTCAGGTGAGAATTATGAATGAGAGTATAAGAAGAGGAAAGAGTCCTGCCTAGCCACATCCTCCTTGTATGTGATCATGCAAATGGTTAGAGTGAACGACAGCAGACTTTGTAGGAGCGGAGGAACATCACAGAGGAAGCCAGAGCCGCCAGCCACATTCCCACCAGGTGGCTTCTTGCTCCGCATTGTAGGAAGGAACCATATCCTAAAGACAGGAAATTTTACAAAGATATAAAATCTTTATGACCTGGCAGGGTCTGCTGGAGAGGTGGCTCAGTAGTTAAGGGCATTTTCTGCTCTGCTAGAGAACCCAGCATCATGTTGGTGACCTATGTACTCCAGCACCAGGGGCAGCCAACCTCCGTGGGCACTGCACACACACCAGACACCCGCCCCACATACATATTTAAAAATAATGAAAACAAAAAGCTTTAAAGACAGAATTTTGACATAAAAGAAAAGGGTTCCACAGCTTCTTCTGAAACCTCTGTGCTGTTTTCGTTTGCTTTCTGCTGAACTTATTTATCCATTTGAGGATGTTAGGGTAACCCATGATTTGGGTCAGTCCCAGGCCACATCAAACAAAGCAAGCCCTGCAGGCCAATGGAACTCCTCACATTTCCTGGCAGGGACAGCAGTGCAGGGCTTGGAAGGAGAGGCGGCCTCATAACAAACATCCTGTTTTAAGAGGCCCTGGTCTCAGGATAGGCCAGGAAGGCAGCAGAGGCCTTGCTGGGGGTCACATACTATCGCTTCTCTGCAGCTATTGAGTGTCGGCAGGGCCCCAGATGGGTTGAGTGGTCAGTACCAGTTATTGGAAAGGCAGAGTCCCATCCTGGAGTGTCTCAGCCTCACCGATCCCCACGGAAAGAAGGCTAGTGGCTTTCTCTGGCACCCGAGGGCAGCATCATCGATCCCCAGTGGGAGAAGGCTGGTGGCTTCTCTGGTACCCGAGGGCAGCACATAGGTCAGTGTTGCTCTCAGCCCCGGCCAGAAGCTTCTTTCTGCAATGGGTGATAGTAACACAGGGACACTTAAACGGCAAAGTGCCAAGAATAAGTAACTATTGCCCACTGTACTCAGCCATAAATGGAACATCTGTCTCAACCATTAAAGCTCTAAGGCTTAGGGAACATTGCAGCAGCAGAGGGAGAAGAAAGAGCCAGAGGATGGAGAGGAGCGCTGTCTTCTGGACATGCTGCAGACACTGCACTCATGGTCTCACTGCAGCTATGATTACCTGGACAAGACCAAGCCAACCAGAGTGGCTAGCGATTCGATAGGCAGCATTAACTAGACTCAGTGGATGATGAAGATAGATAGATAGATGTTGTAAATTTAAAAATGGTGTTGTGCTATATATTATTATTAGCCCTAAGATTATCACAGTGGTATTAACTAACCCATCGTGGCATCCTTTCTCTTCTCTTCCCATCATTGGTCTGATTCCTGTGATTCCCTCTTGAACCAAAAAACCTGGGAACCCTAGCCACGCCTACCCCATTCTGTCCTGCCTGGATATAGATCATTTAACCAACCAATCAGGTATGTCTTAGGCAGGTTTACAAAATAAGGACAGATGTAACCAGATCTTGAGGGCTAGTAATATGCATCAGACCAACCTCCAATAGAGAGCATGTGAAGGGGGAGGAGAACAAGCTGGGAGAACCCAATGGAAGTGCATCAGACCAACCTCCAACAGAGAGCATGTGAAGGGGGAGAACAAGCTGGGAGAACCCAATGGAAGCGGCAGGAGTAGAGAGAGTTGGGAGTGGATATGACAAAGATACAGAGGTTTTTTTTACACATATGAAATTGTCAAATAATATTTTTGAGACAGGGTCTCTATGTAGAGCCCTGGATGTCCTAGAACTCACTGTGTTAACCAGGCTGTCCTGGAACTCACAGAGATCCTCCTGCCTTGGCACCTGAGGGCTGATATTTAAAGGTGTGCATCACAATACTTGGATGGATGATTTACTTTTTAGGGAAGGAATCTGTGGCTTGTTCTTTTGTGTGTCAGCTTCCTGAAAAGGTGTAAGAAACCAGTTTGAAACCCTAAGCTGAGCAAAGATCACACGCAATCCGCCTGTGTGGGAAGGGATGGCCCTAGTCTGGCAGAGATGACCGTCCCTTACTGAATAACTAGTTGCTTGGCAACTAGACTGACAGCAATGAATGAACTCACTAACATTAGGGAGGCACACCAAAGGTTATTTATTTCAAAAAGGTTGACTAAAGCCTTTCAGAATTTTGGCTGAAGTGCAAGCAATTAGCATTTATCAGGGTGACCTACTAAGAATGTAAACTATGAAAAGGGGAAGCTAAGCTAAATTCTGAATTTTCTCTGCAATGAAAGCCAGTTTTGTTTTGCTTTAGTATGTATGTGTGTGTATGTGTGTGTGTATGTGTGTGTGTGTATGTGTGTATGTGTGTGTATGTGTGTGTGTATGTGTATGTGTGTGTATGTGTATGTGTGTGTATGTGTGTATGTGTGTGTATGTGTTTGTGTGTATATGTGTGTGTATGTGTGTGTATGTGTGTATGTGTGTGTATGTGTGTGTGTATGTGTATGTGTGTGTATGTGTGTATGTGTGTGTATGTGTGTATGTGTTTGTGTGTATATGTGTGTGTATGTGTGTATGTGTGTATGTGTGTGTATGTGTGTATGTGTATGTGTGTATATGTGTGTATGTGTGTGTATGTGTGTATGTGTGTGTATGTGTGTGTATGTGTTTGTGTGTATATGTGTGTGTATGTGTGTATGTGTGTGTATGTGTGTGTGTGTATATGTGTGTGTGTATGTATGTGTGTGTCACCAGGCAGAGCACACATCTTCATCAATCATTTTCCACCTTATTTGCTGAGTTCTCACTGACATGGATGGAACTTGCCAATTTCACCAAGCTAGTTGGCTGGGCAGCAAGTTCCAGGAACCCGCCTGTCGTGCTTCTCCAGTGCTAGAATTATACGTGTACACCAGGGCAGACTTTTTAAAACATTATTATTATTAATTATTTTATGTATATGAGTGCTATGTCTGCAGATATGTGTGTGTACTGCGTGTGTGCAGTGATGGGGGAAGGGGCAGAAAAGGGGCATCAGATTTCCTGGAAAGGTCACAGAGGGTTGTGAGCCTGGGCTCCTGTAAGGCATTGAACCTGGGATTTCTGCAAGGGCAGCCATTGTGCTAACTTCGGAGCCATCTCTCATGGTTTGGCTTTTGTGTGTGTGCTGGGGATGGGAACTCAGGGCCTCAGGCTTGGGCTACAAGCTTTCTTTCAGTTTAGTCTCCCACATCTACAAACCTGTTTTAATCCAGCAAAGATGAAATTGAATTTTCTAGGGTTTAAAGACAACCAGACTCTCACTGCCGCACAAAGGATCATTAAAGTGCTGCCATGAAAAGTGACAAGATAAACCTTTCTTTTGGGAGGGAGGGATGCGGAAAGGGCTCTGGTCCTTGTTGGACCCTTGAGAGTGAAAACAGAAACAATTTCTGGTTACACTTCAGAAATCTTAGAGGCCTGTCTCTAGGCAAGAGGAAGCTGAGGAGGCTAGTGGAACAGGAAATAAAGATTGTTGTTTGAAGCCCTTCTGTGCCAGGCAGGACTAGCTTAGCCTTGAACAATGGATCATCAAGGTGAATTAACCAAGAAGTCAGACCAGGAGCAAAATCACAGCTACAGCAAGAGGTTGTTCCCAAGGCACCCATAGAGGACAAATGCCTGGTTCTAGGGTTAATGTGTTCTGGCCACCTTTCTGTTGCCATGATAAAAACACTCAGCAAAAGCAAACTGGACGAGGAAAGGCTTATACATCATGGCCCAGTCCACCACTGAGGGAATCAACAAGACCTCAGCTAGGAACACGGAGCAGAAAGCATGGTAGAACTGCTACATCTCTACTCGTCTATGCCTGTAGCTGGCTAGTCCAGGACTCTTGCCTGGGCAACTGTGCCATTCACATAACACTTAATAATCAAGAATCCCTCTCCCAGACATGCCCACAGTCCCTCAGTTGAAATTCCCCTATCAGGTGACTCAAGGTCATGACCAATGGACGTTAGAGCTAATTAGCAATATTCACTCTCTTTTGTAGAACAATGCATCATTATTCTCCGTGCTTATGTACTTTGTATGTTCAAATTTTATGTGCAGGCCATTTGCGGTGTGATTTCTTATGTACCAAAGTGAACAGAGTATCCCTCCTGGCCTTGATGTTAACTTGGCCTGCATCTGGCTTTGTCAACAGGGTAGGGGAAGGAGTCATTGAAGAGGCTTCTAGAGGCATCACATAACTTCGGTCTATTTCTTGTGTGCCTACCATTTGCCTGGAAAGGAACACACACCAGGAGGGCTGGCCATGGGGAAATACCGTGCTGGACAGATAGGAGCCAATTTCAAGCCAAATCTAACTAACCCTGTCAAGCCTGTTGCTGAACTCAAGCTTCCCAATCACCCCATGCTGGGGTGGGCTCGTTGCTCTACGCCAGTTTCAGGATGTTTTGCTATGTTGTGCCACTAAGCGTTTGCTGCTGCGCGATACTCCAGTATCAATAGGGATAAATATATTCACTTTGATACATAACATTCCGAAATCACATGGTGAAGGGCCTGCACATTAAATTTGAACACAGGAAGTAGGTAAGCCTGGAGAATAATGATGCATTGTTCTACAAAAGAGAGTGAATATTGCCAGCTGTCCTAATTGACTTTAACATCCATCGGTCTCAAACTTGAGTCTCCCTTTGTGTACTCTTGCCAACTATCATGGCTGATTTAAATAAGGCTACATTCCCCAGCCTTCACTGCAGGTGAAGGTGGTGGTGCAGGCAGTTAGGTCAATGAGATATTAGTACATGTGCTTTTTGGAAGTCACTTACGCTTTTCCCCGAAAGCCAATGGCAAGCAGCTTTCACTCGTTCCTTATTCTTCCTGTCTGGAAGGAGGATTTGATGGCCAGAACTCTGGTTGGCACATTGGATCCTGTGTACACTAGCCAAGAAGGAGCTGTGAGCCACCTCAAGCTGCCTGTATAATTTGGTGAGGGAGAAATGAACTGTGAGCTTCTTACATTCCCTGTTGAGTTTACCTTTGACACAGTGATCAAGCCACTTTACACCACACCAGAAAAATCATAGCATTGTTACGCTTGGTTAGACTCTGGACTGTCATGCAGTAATGGCCAGCTGTCACTCATAGCAACCAAAATTTAAAAGTTAGCACTTGGAAGAAAAATGAAGGGTCACTGACGAGATGTGTGGTTTCTTCTGCAAATTGTGTGTGTGTGTGCCTAGAAAGGGGTCCCTTGAGGCTGGAGTGATAGGTGTCTGTGAGCCATTTGTTGAGACCTGAACTCCCGTGCTCTGATAGGGTGCCGAGAGCCCTTAACCTCTCAGCCATCACTCAAGATGTGTATTTTTGAGGGTTGTTACAAAATGTTCTGAGATTGCCTGAATAATTCTGTGAATATACTAAAATGATGAGATTGTGCAGTTTAAGAGTGGATTTTATGTTGTAAAGTTTATATCGCAATAAAGCTTTCATTGAAAAAGCAGTATTGGGCTGGCCAGATGGCTCAGTGGGTAAAGGGTTTAACTAACGAGCGGGAGGAAGTGAGCGGAGCACCAGAGTTCATTTCTGTTTGCTTCCTGACTGTGGACAGTGTGACCTCACACTCCTGTGGTTGTGATTTCCCCGCGAGGACAGCCTGAACCATTGAAGTGCAAGAAAACAACCCTTTTCAAGTTTGCCTCGCCACTACGACAAAACCACCTGACAAAAGCAGCTTTAAAAGAACAATAAAAGTTATCTAAGGGCTGATGAGACAGCTCATAGGAAGAGGCTCCTGCCACCAAGCCCGAAGATCTGAGTTCAATTCCAGAGACCTCCATGGTGGAAGGCAAGAAGCAAATCAAGCAAGTTGTCCTCTGACCTCCCCAGGCATGCCGTGGCGCCTGGATGTACACAAACAGTTGTATTCATACAGTAATGCTAAAAAAGAAAAAGATATTCGAGGGCCAGTTTGGTGCCTGCTGAGTCCCACCACAGAAGGAGACAACTGTCTGGCAGGCTGCACATCCATCTCCACACTGCATCCCACTAAGTAAATACATAAGCATAATTTTTAAAAGCTGAAGACTTGCTGCGAATGGTGGGTAAGGTAGGACCTTTAGTCCTAGCACTCAGGAGGCAGAGGCAAGCCGATGTCTGTTAGTTCAAGGCCAGCCTGGTTTACAGAGTGAGTTCCAGGACAGCCAAGGCTACACAGAGAAACCCTGTCTCAAAAAAACAAAAACAAAAAAAACAAAAAAAGTTAAAGGCTTTCTAGCTGATAGCCCACAGTATAGCTGTAAGCAGTTTTTGTTTTGTTTGCATGAACCCCAATTCTTAAATGCCCCCTCACACAGGGTGGCTAGAGGTGGGGGGGCTCTCTTCTTGCCTGTGTCAAGGGTAAACGGGGGGGGACAGCACTGAGTATCTGTGGGACCGTCCTATGAGCCAGTGTCTGTCGGAAGCTGTGATGCGCTCTCACTTAAACCTCCCAGCAGCCTGCCAACCATTAAGCCAGATTTACAGAAAAGAAAACTGACTGAAGACAGGCCATCCACCCACAGCTTCAAAAACAAGGGAGCCAGCTAGTTCTCCCGGCCAGGCCTCCTACTTCTGAGCTACACAACCTTTTTTCTTATTGCGTGTGTGTGTTTGTCACCCACATCCCCACAAGAGCGAACTCTGTCAACGCAGGAGAGGGGCTCCGGAAGCCACTGAAAACAAGCAAAAGAAAGCCAGCCTCTGCCAGCTTGCCCCACCCCCCTTCAGGAAAATCTATGAATCAACCCTAAACCAAAGCATGAGGCAGGGAGCCTCACCGAAGCACGAGTGAGCACGGGGAGCCTCACGGAAGCACGAGTGAGCACGGGGAGCCTCACCGAAGCACGCGAAGCACGCGTGTGCAGCAGGGAAGCTCTTTAATTCCCAGAGGGGAGGGGGCACCTGCTCTGAGCTGGCATTGTTTGGACACGGAACAGAAAAAGAAACTTCCTTCATTTCCATGCCCCTCCCACCCGGGACTTCATTTACACTAGTTGTTTGTATTGAATGCCCATCACCTTACAGTTGTCTCCTACAGGTGCAGACTAGGACAGAAAAGCCAGAAAGGGTGCTGGAGAGATGGCTCTGTGGATAAGAACATTCGCTCTTGCAGAGGATCTGAGTTCAGGTCCCAGCATGGCAAGCAACTCATCCATAACTCCAGTTCCAGAAGACCTAACTCTGTCTGCTGTCCTCCAAGAGAACTAGGCACAAAGGTGGTGTACAGACACACACCACAGGCGGGACAACCAGACACATAGAATAAAATAATAACAGCAATAAAAATAAATTTTTAAAAAGAAAAGAAGAAAGGTTTTGATCCACCTCCTTGGAGGCATCAAGAGCCAAGCACTGGGGTGATTAGGTTTTTTCAAAATCATTCCATTAGTAAGCAGTGACAGTGAGATCTGAACCTATACCCGCTTAATTCCAGAACCCAAACTATGAATTGCCCCTCTGTAATTCTGTCCAGTACTAAATATCTGGGTGAAGTTCTGGAGGCTGCCAGCCTCCCAGCTGCAGGCCAGGTCTGTGCAAAACTCCAGAGGTGGACTCGTAGAGTCCACGCCAATTTGTTGAGATGCTCCTTTGTTGTTGGGTTTTTTCCCCCCAAGTTTTTGTTTGTGGGGCTGGTTTGCATTTTTAATCAACTGATTTAAACTTTCCCTTTCTTTTTGTCTCCCAGGAGCAGTGGCAGAAGCAAGGAGAAGTGAGGAGGTGCTGGAGGGTGGCTGGGAGAGCAAACCAAATGTACTGTGCAGGAGACCTGGCGGGACATGGGCCTCTCATCATCCGGTTTCCATTAATTCTTGGAACCACAGCCTCCCTGGCACAGGGGTGAGGAAGACAAGTTGATTTTATGCTCACAAATTGGCCTAGGGCCGGTGAGATGCCTCTGTGGTGAAGGCAGATAAAGGTGCTTGCTGTTAGGCCTGATGGCCTGAGTTTGCTCTCTGGGACCCAAATGGTGTAAAGATAGAATTGACTCCTGGATGTCTTCAGGACATATGTGATGACATATACATATGTGCTGTAGTATGTTCGTGCATACACACAGACACTCACAATAAATAAAATGTAATAAAATAAGTTTTAAAAAGTGTTGGTTCAAGAAAAGAATTTTTAATCTTTACATCCAGTTATTTTCCAGTTTTAAAAACTGTGGATTAAATTTAAACTCTTTAAATTCACAAAATGAGAAAACTATTATTATTATAGGCATATATATAATGTACAAAATGATAAGTTTTATAATGACATTTTCATACATGTATAGAATGTATTTGCATATTCAGTCCCCAATTTCTTAGTGTTGTGTAACTGTTTCCTCCAGAATGGAAACATCCCATCCTGCAGGAAATAGACTTCTCCTTAAGTAGAAAGGAAAACAACTCAAAATAACTTCAGGAAGTCCCTGAAACTGACCAGATTCACTAGCAGGCTCCTTCCCAGAGTAAGTAAGTAATAAAGACAGTTGAGAATCACCCTCAGACAAGAAGCTGCAAAGAACACCCTGGGACCAACCTAGCTGCCTGGGAGAAGTAGAAGCCATCCCAGCTGCTTGGAAGAGGCTGACTCTCTTTAAAGTGTTGAGCTGCCTGCGGGCTGTACAGTGTGCTCTGGGTTTCCAGCTTTTGTGAGCTGTCACCCATGCTTGGAGGGCTTTGGTGAGTAGCTGTCTTTGAGTCAATTCTGCTCCTGTCAGTAACCCTCCCCAATAAAACACAGGGTTCACCAAGTTAACTTTGGTGCTATCCAACTTTTTGGTCTGTCATGGGCTCCTTGTCTGGGGTGAGCAGATGTGTGTGTTGCGTCTCCCCAGGAAGAATTTTGTTACACAATACCTAGTCTTATCCCCTGACACCTAGCTCCTTTCCTTTCTACCTTCATGACATGTGTATGTATGATATTAAAGTAGAAAGGGAAATATAGAAACAGATACATTAAAATCTATATTCCATACAAGAGAGAAAAGCATAATATTTATCTTTTGAAGTATGGCTTACTTCATTTAACATAATGATCTCCAGATCTATGCATTTTCCTGTAAATGATCTAAGTTTGTTCTTCCTTAAGGTGGACTAGAACTCCATTGTGCATGTATTCCACATTTTTTGGTCCACCTGTTTATTAACGTTTTGAACATTCTTGGAAGGAGTCTAATTTTTATGAGACGGGTAAAGGAAATGAAATCTAAACAAGAGTATCAGGTCCCTGAACTCACAGCTATTTGCGGCAGACTCAGCACCCCCATTCAATGGCCGTGCCCCTTGCCAGCGCCCCGATGCTCAGCTCCTTCACTCTTAGCACCGTTCCTTTGAAATGCACCATCAGGCCTGGTGCTCTGAGCAGACGGAAGCTTGGCAGTCAGTGTCCTCACAGAGTGCAATGGAGGAGGAGGTGGCTGTCTCAGACAGCCATAGGAGTATGGAGCCCTCAAGCCAGGTCAGCTCTGCTTCCAGAGGACAGGATGGGGTCCCTAGTGCTGTGTAGAGGGTGCTGGGGTAGCCTGGGAGTACGGGGGAGGAGTGAGAATCTGTTGGGAGTAACAAGTCTATTTCATGGTGTTGTGATAGAAGACTACAGTCCGAGTCATTTCTTAGAATGGTTCTTTATAAATAAGTAAGTAAGTAAATAAATAAATGTATGTTATTGGTTCCTAGTTCCAGAATCAGAGAAGTTTAAGATTAAGGTACTAGCAATTAGTGACGGTCTCTTGCTACAAAAAAACCCCACAGTGGATGGAAATCAGAAACACAGGAGGAGGGGGAGAGGAGATGGAGACACGGGAGATGCAGGAAGCGTTAGAGGAAAATCCACTCGAGTGGTAATGTTAGCACTGTCTATCCATTTCTGGACGCTTCTTAGAGCTCCTCCCACTCCATAAGCCTCATATGTGCTGAGGCTGGCCTGAAGCTCCCGCTGGCCAGAATCCATGGTCCCCTTGCCTCTGCCTCCTGAATGCTGGGATCATAATCACATGCCACTACAAAGGTCTGTCTATTAATGCAGCTCTCATGGTAATTAAGTTTCATTGTGAATTTTTGAGAGCCCAAACTGTCCAACCATAGCAAGGGACAAGCTGGATCTACTCAGCCGTAGCAAGGAGCAAGCCAGGTCTAGGAAGCTGACCATAGCTGGGAGCAAGCTGGTTCTGATCAACCATGGCTGGAGGCAAGCTGGGTCTGTCCAGCCGTAGTTAATGGCAAGCGAGCTCTGTCCAGCACAGTGGTATGCAAAGAAAGCAGCAGCACCCAACAGGACACACAGCAGGCTGTGTTTGTTTATGACATATGAACCTCTTCCCGAAGGTTGGGACATAGAATCCACTATGGGAACCAGCGCGGGAAAGAATTTGTGAAGTAAGGTCATGAATGTGACTTCATTCATACATATTCGTGCCTGGGGAAACACAGCTCACAAGGTTCCCAAAGCCCTCCTTCTCTGAGGCTACAGTGGAGGGAGAATGTCCTCGTTGGACACGCAGGTGGGGTCCTCAGACTCACTGCCCTCAGAGACGCCCTCAGCGCCAGCGCTCTGCCCGCTCTGACTGCCATGGGGAAGGGGATCTCCTCTCTAGATTTCACGACTGTTGGGCTGAGCTGCAGTCCTGACACCAGCTACTCACAGCAAAAGCAGGCTCCGCAGGTTGAGAACACAGCTCCCCAAAAGACTACCGTCGCTTCTGATGCCAGTTACAGTCTTTGGGGTCCCTAGATTGCTAAAAATGCAGGGTGTCTCCTTAGCCCCCTTTCTTTGATACTTCTCTAGAACAACTCTCAGAGCTCAAACAAAATACCACCACACATTATACATGTGATTTCAGTGGGGATTGAAAAGACTTATTTTTATTTATGTGTTTGTGTGACTGTATGCCATATTCATGTGGTTTCCTAAAGAGGCCAGAAGAGGGTGCTGGATTTCCCTGGAGTTGGAATTATGGGTGGTTGTCAGGAACCTGACATGGGTGCCGGGAACTGAAGTCCTGTGAAAGAGCAACAGGTGCTCTTGCCATGCTTTAGTTTTCTTTTAAAGGGTGTATGTAGAATAAGTCAAGAGAAGAGACCCTTAGGGCACGGGTTCTCAACCTGTGGGCCGTGACCCTCTCCCATGGGATCATATATGGTATCCTGCATAGCAGAGATTTATGTTATGATTCCTAGCAGTAGCAGCTTTACAGTTATGAAGGAGCAACATGAGAAACTGTAGTAAAGGGTGGAAGCATTCTGACGGTTCAGAACCACTAGGACTGAGGGTCCCCAGTGCGAGGCTTCTGCGTCTTCTACACACAACCAGGGGGTCCTACCCCACAGCACAGCGCCTGGGCCCTAGTATCCAGAGTTTTGATTGGGGCTTCACGAACCTGGAGTGATAGATTGAACCATCTCCGACTCTCCGTCCCTTTCACATGGTACCACAGGACTCAAAGCCTTAATCCTCTAAGCCCATCAGAAAACATGCTCGCTTCATCCTGCAGATTCGGATGGGTCGCTGTAATGTTCATTGTATTGGTAAATCATCATGTGCTCTTTGAGCTACTTGAGAAGCTATCCCTGGAAGCAGACTCAAGCATGTTTATGTCAAGTGGCCTATAGGATCCTTTGTCTGGGAACGGGCTGGTCTCCCTAACTCTCCTGGGGGTGGGAGGGAACAGCAAAGCAGCTGAAAGGTAAAAACACTATGCCCTTGAAAGCAGCTGGAAGGTGAACTGTTTCCAACAGGTGTTGCTCTTGTTTTGTCGTGGGGTGCATTTAAATCCAACATAACACCAGGTCAATGCAGATGATAAAAATGTATTTTTTAATCAAGCCACTACTGATTGATCATGGCCGCAGAACAGACTTGAGAGCTGAACTGCAACCCTGAAGGGATGTTGTACAGCCTATTTGAAGGATGAGACCATAAAGTAAGGGGAGTGGGCTGGGCTGTAGCATTGTCCAGTCACATTTTGACAGAAGTGGTTGAGCAAGGGAGTTTCCATTGATGAGGTTAGGAGTAGGTTCCTGGGTCTGAGAACATAAACTTAGTTTGACCCTGCCAGCAAGATGGAGAAGTTGTCCTTGAGATGTGTGACTAAGACCACTGTTTTCTAAGTTGTCCCTGAGATGTCTAGATTAAGAAAACGCTTTCCTTACAAAGGAGCTGTTCAGCTATTAGGAAGTTCACAGCTCCCCGAGGGCCTGGGACCTTGAACTTTCTCCCAATGATAAAATGGAGTCTGAAAACAAAATGGTAGTACTTCGAAAAAGTTTCTTCAGCTTGTTCCCAACAGTTTTTCTCATGACATAAAAGCGCCTGAATTGGGGAAGGGAAGCTGGAAGTTCAGCCATTGGGAAACTCATTCATGAAGAGACAACTTGCTAGAAACCCCAGCTGGCTGCCTTAACTTTTTTAGTCAGTTTCTGCTGTGTGTTTGTAAGCCCCGATTTGGTATCTGTATCTGTCACTGTTTGTTCTTTTACTAGGAGGTCTCATCCAAGGGGACACTGATCTGACCAGGGCTTTCTTTATCAGAACTCCAGCTAGCTGCCTTTTTAGGGCCTGACCCGTTCATTTCTGCTGGCTGGCTGCAAAGCCCCTTTCATGGTGTTACATTTCTGTTGTTATTTGTTCTTTTACTAGGAAGCCTCACCTGAGGGGACACTTTGCTCTGTCTAATACTCACCACACACCCCAGGCTGTCTGAGTGAGGGCCCCCTAGTTGGTTTTGTTCCTGGATGTTCTGAACATCTGATTTTATGTTTGCTATCTCTCTCTCTCTCTCTCTCTCTTCTATTTATCCGTTTACTTGGGTTTTCTTTATGCTTAATAAACTTATCCACTCAAAACTGAAAATATGTGTACCATAGCCCATACACAGCAGCCTCCAATAGTCACCTTGTTAGTTTAAACCTGGAGCCATCCAGGACCCACCGTGACTACAAAGACATTCCTAGCACTTAGGAAATTCCAAGGGTTTAGAAGTTCTGCCCCAGGAATCTAAGACAAAAACCAGACAAATTCTTTCTTTCTGTTTTTTAAATACAACATCCCACAGACTGGATGAAGCATTTCAGCTGGACCAGACAAATGGCTGGCTTTGCCATGGCTGCAGGTCTGTATCCATAGGCTTGACCTACTGTGATCTTAGCGACGTCCCAGAGTGCTTAGGAGGCTATGTCTGGGGTCTGCTAGAAGAAGTAGCATGGCTAACTATTCCTGAGAGCCATGACCCAGGAGCTGATGCGGAAACAGCCAAAACATTTGCATTCTGCACCAGCTATGCCAGGACTAAGGATTATGTCTTTATTTTTTTTATTACATTTCTTTATTTTGGGCGGGGCACATATGCCACAGCACACATGTGGGGGTCAGAGGACAATCTGCAGGGTCAGTTCACAGTCCTGGGGATCAAACTCAGGTCAGCAGGTTTATCAGCAAGTGCTTTTACCCACTGAGCCAGCTCATCAGCTGGGATTATGTCTTAAGGGGAATAAAATCTTCTTACAGAGTAATAAAAACAGTCACACACTACAAACGAAGGCTTAGAATGTGGAAAACCTATGCGACTTTAGCTGTGGTCCTAATGTATGGATGCTGTGCTGCACTCTGGCCACACAAGAGGCGTTTCTCTGCTTCCTCTTCGGACTAAGATCTAGACTAAGAAGGGAGATGCAGGTAGAGATGGAGGGCATCTCAGTGGCTTACCAGCAGGGCTCAGACCAGCCCTCTGTTCACAAAGTTCAGGAGTCCCTTCTGCAGTTAATGCAGTTAACCTCAGTTAATGCAGGCCTGGACTCTCACATCAAGACACACACATGCAGGATAGAGATGCAGCTGGCTCATTTTAGTTGCTGCCAATTGTTAAAAGATTAGAATGCCTTGTGGTGGTGTTCAGCCCTTACCGCTCCCAGTCTCAGACTGTCCACCTGTCGTCCGGCTTTCCCCACCCCTGGATCAGCATGGCTGCGCAGAGAAATTCACTGAGCACAGTGCAAAGTAAAACTACACGGTTCCTTTTTGAAAAATAAATACGGGGCTGGGTACAACGCTTGCCCGGCATGCATGAAAAACCCTGCGTTCAACCCCCTGGGCCATAGGAGCCAATCCTAATGGTGCATGGCTGGAATCTCAGCCCTCAGGAGGTGAAAGCAGGAGATCAGAAGTTCAAGGTCATCCTTAAGTACATATTGAGTTTGAGGCCAGCAAGAGCATAACATTCAGCCAACTGTAGAGTCCTAACTCTACATGATCATGAGCCCCTAACACATAGAGCCTGTGATGATCAGTCCCAATCGTCAGCTTGATGAGACCTAGAATTACTTAGGAGATAAGCCCTGGGAGGTTATCTTGATTAGGTTAATCGAGGTAAGAAGGCTCACCATTGAGGGGCGAGAGAAGGGTTCTCTAGGCTGGGATCTTGGGCTGTGCGAAAGGAATAAATCCACCTTTATCCTCCCTCTATTTTCTTTGCTCTGCAAAGCAACCAGCTGCTGCAAGCTGCTGCCACCCTGGCTTCCCCACCAACGCGGACTATAACACTTGGGTCGAAATAAACCCTTCCTCCCTGACGGTGATTCTGTCAGAGTATTTGATCATAGATACCACGCAACTGCAAAAGTCACAGACCATTCAGTCTTCCAGCCTACTGACAGGGGCCTCTGATTAGCACCATCCTTCTGATTAGTAGTAGGTAGCAGAACACTCCTCCTGGGCGTATGGCCATAGAGTGGTGAGCAACCAAGAAGTCAGTTGTCTTCAGCTGACTTTTGGCCACATTTGCTGACGTTCACCACAGCATGACTCGCTGTCAGAGGAGGACTGCTCACCCACAGCGTCTGTTGCTTTGCCTGTGGTCATGCCCACTTGGTTGTGCCCTTGTGGTCCGCACAGGGACAACCAGAGTCAGTTTTTTGGAAGGAACAGGGCTGGACTCTGTTAGTGGAAACTCTTTTTCAGAATTGTACTAGGCAAAACAATCCTCATGGGCTTTATTCTTAGCAGATGTCTTTGACTGGCACGGCGAAACACGCTGTCTACCAACATTCTAGTAAAATAGTAAAGTGTGTATTTATAAACATACCCTAATGCGTCACCATGGAGTAAAGGACTTCTGTTTTCATGGGATGTCCTTTCTTAATCTTAGGATTGGAGAGGGCAGCAGGGGAGGAGGGAAAGGAAAGGGGCAGTTGGTTTCACTTTTACTGACTTTTACTGGGCTCCTTCCGTGGAGGATCAGAGGAGAATAGCATGGGACCAAGGACTACCGCAGGCCCGCAAATACCCTTCTCGATGGTGCCAGTTACTTCCCTCGTTGCACTGACAAAATGCCTGACGAAAGGCAACTTCAGAAAGGAAGGCCTTGTTTTAGGATAGCCTTAGGGATCCGGTCCAGTGTGGCGGGAAAGGCATGGATGGCAGCATGAGACAGAGGAGCACATTGTGTTCAGTCAGGAAGCAGAGAGCAATGAGGGCTGGGGCTTAGCTTCCTTTCCCCTCTTCCTTCTCATTCAGTGGAGTCCTAACCCATGGAATGCTGCTGTCCACACCGAGTGTGTCTAAATCCAGTCAAATTGACAATAAAGATTAATCACCATACCATTCCTCCTCCACCTTGGGGAGAGGGGCACTGACGTAGTCAGGTTTGATGGGGCAGAACATACAGGGTTAAAAAGTTCATATGGGCAGGGGCAGGGGAGGGAGAAGGGAAGGGAAGCATAGGTGAGGCAAAAGGCTCTTAGGGAGATGAAGCTGTTCCCTGCTGTGGCGCGGTGTGGTGGACACACAGCACTGTGTGCTTATTATAACCTGTAGAAAGAACAGCACTAACACTAACCCCCCTGCAAATCACAGACTTTTAATTGTAACGTATCAGTATTGGCTTGCTAGCAAGAATTTGTGTTTCCTACTAGTCCAAAGCACTAATTAGAGGTGGTGATGGGACTATCTAGTGTTTTCTGCTCAGTTTTTCTGCAATCTAAAACTGTTCCTTACAAAATTCCATTAGGAGAAATTTTAAAGGATCCACTTGAGAAAACACATTCATTTCTTCCCTCAACTGTCAGCTGGGATTCAATTCATTGAGGCTCTCTCCTGACTAAGGTAAGGAAATGAAGAGAAAGGAAGAAAGGCCAGATTTAGCCGTGGATTCAGATGAAAGACTCAGAGAGACCACGTGGTCAGCACTAGCTGTGGACCTAAGGCTACCACGAGCGCTACCAGGTGGAGCACATGGCTCACACTGAGGAGGTCACCGCCTCGTTATTGACATTGGAGTTTTGTGTGCTGTAGGAATTCCAAGAATGTCTTTTCCTTAATTTTCTCAAAGACTAGGTGAAGCTATCTAGATAAGCCTAGCGAAGCTTGGGGAGCAGTCTGGGGATTTGGGGTACAAACCTCTGCGTGTTTACTGTTCTTCAGAGCCTTGAATGTGACAGGTTGAGGCAAACACCACACCTGGGAATCCAAGGGAGAGACATAAGGGGAAACCTGCAGGATCTGGTTACCATGCTGAATAGAAGAAATGGCTTAAAACCAACTCAGGATTAGCTTCCAAAATGGCAGGATTAATGCCACAGATAAGCAGCAAAAGGACCAGGAGGCAAATGGTTAGGGTATAAAAGTTAGATATTCTATTCTTGGCCATCCAGATTCCCAAGTTTTAGGCTGCCCATTTGTCTTGATCTTTGTCACTAAACGTTTCTTGCTGCAAGAACAAGTTTGAGTGAGACTGAGCTTTCCGCAAACCTCACTGACTTATTCCACATATACCCAAGTCTTGGCATAGCCTCGGGCAGATGTCAGGTGAGAGTAAGCTGAGGCAAAACAAGCTGTCTATAACCCTCTCTGTAAACAGCCCTGTCTATAAATCTCTCTATAAACAACCCTGTAGATAATCCTCCACTCTCTCACACACTCATAGCCTAAAGAGATGCTTTATGGGAAAAGGTTTTATGAAAAGAGATTAGCAGTAGCATTTTGGAACTAGGAAAGCAAGTAAATGAGGAACTCCTGAGTGAGAAAATAATACAAACTAAACCCTGGGCCATAGGCTCTTCAAAGGTAGAAGAGGGGCTAAAGAGATGGCTCAGTCAATAAAATGTTTGCTTTCCAAATGTGAGGATCTGCGTTCTGGGCCCAGGGTACATGTAAAGCAGCCCGGTGTGGTGCCACACACTTGTAATCTCAGCTCCAGGAAGCTAGAGGCAGAAGGATCCCTGGAGCTTGCTGGCCAACAGGCCTACCCTTCCTGGTGGACTCCAGGCCAGTGAGAGAGAGAGCGAAAACAACAAAAACTCCAGCCCCCAAATCTCAACAATAAAACCAACCAACAAAGATGGATGGCACCTGAGGATCAACACTGGAGTTTGCTCTTTGGTCATTGCCCACAGGCCCACTGCACGAACACAGAGAGATAGAAGAGGGGGCTGCAGGGACTCTGGGGCACGGCAGGCCGCTGATGCGCAGTCAAAATGGAGGAGGCTGGGGAGAGGGCTGGCTCAGAGCGAAGGGCAGCCGTGTGTAGAGGTTACGTCGAGCACTTGGTGGGCCACTGTGGAGGACAGCTGGACTCGTGCTATGGTGCTTTGTGGCCTCCACTTTTTCCCCTGGAGACCTGCCTCGTCAGCAGGAGTTAGAACTCCACCCTTTGAGGAGTCTGATGGTGCAGGCTTGGACAGGAAGACAGTGGAATCTAAGTTGCAGGGAGGGATCGAAGACATTGATTACCATCCTCAGCAGTTTCTAGCCCTTTCACTGCTGGAGGGGGGAATGTGCTGCAAGCCTGATCCTCACTTTCCAGGCAGGAGCCCAGAAGACCTTCTCTCTCTGGGGAGATTGAGCAGCAACCTAGAGATGCTGCTGCAGGGGACTGCCCCTAAGAAATGGTCAGATTCTATACTGATTGAGAAGTGGCATCTGAAAATGACTTGGGGGTTTGGAAAAGGGAAGTGAATAATTGTGGGGTGAGGGGCTGGGGAGATGGTTCCCTTGCCATATAACCATGAAGACCTCAGATCCTCGGCACCGAGTAAATGCTGGGTAGACAGGGCAGCCCAGCCTGCCAGGAATTCTAGCACTCAGAAGCTGGGCATGGGACCCCCAGAGCAAGCTGGGCAGCGAGACTAGCTGTATCAGAGAGCTTTGGGTTCACTTAAGAAACCCTATCTCAGTGACCACACACACATATGCCCAGGCACCTGTACTCACACATGCAAACACATTCAAACAAACACACAAGCACACATGCATGCACGTATACATGCATACATACCACACACATAAACACAGTTAAAAAATAATTAAGGTGGAAGGGATAGCATGACAAATGTTCAGAGACCAGAATGGTGTGTTGCCTGTAAGGCAAACTGTAGCAGAACAGTGTACCAGAGATGAGGTAGGAAAAATTGAGAGCAGGTGATGAGGGTGGCAAAGCCAAACGAGGACACCTGATAAAAGAACCAGGTACAGGGCACAATGGGACTCCTTCCCAAGCCCCATCTTTTCTGAGCATCACTGTTGCTGGAGGCTGCATCTGCCAGCAGAATTGTTGAGTCTGGCCTGGCTCTGCAAGCTGCTACCCTGAGGAACCAGATGGAGGAAGGCGTCGAAAGCTCGGCTCAGCTGATGGGAATTAATTCGGGAGCTAATCGTGAGCCTAGTGAGACTTTGGGGAGAGAGGTGTGATGTGTGCAATTGTGTTCGATCTAAGGACAAATTAATTTATGAGCCAGACACTTTGAGAGGAGATGCTGGGCTGCACCAAAGCTAATTGAGAAACTCCTTCCAATACACTGTTTATTTGGCGTCTGTACTTAGTGGACGAGGTGGCAGTGGGCGGCTAGGAAACAGGAATCAAGTGCTTTGGCTAGGAAATAAGAACTTGGATGGGGCACGGGGTTGATGGTCAAATAAGAGAGAAAACAGCTGCAGCCTGCAGGAGCAGAATCGAGCAAGTAGATGCAGGCAGGGGCTTCAGATGCCAACAAACGTTGGCAGAGTGCTCTCCTTCAACCAGAGGGAAGAACTCTTTCCTCCTACTGCTGAAAGCCCGATGAACCACTCACCAGCCAGGGGCTGACCAGGATGGGTCCCCTAGACAGTAACTCATCTTTAGAAACTCCCCTCAGCCTCTGCACAGACTGTTTCTGAGTGGTAACAAAGCCCATCCCTTTAAGGATAGAGAGACATCATCAGCAAAGCCGGGGAAGGAAATTGAAGCAAGCCCAGGAGTTAACACCCCCACAGTCAGCATGTAAATTTAAAACTCATTTCTTTATAGGGTCCACACTGTAGCACAGGCTAACCTCAAACTCACAGCAGTCCTCCCATCTCAGCCTCCCAAGTACTAGGTTACAAGGATGAGCCGGCGCAACCTGTTTCTACACTTATCTTTTTAAACATTATTTACTTTTATTTCCTGTGTGTGTGTGCCTGTGCCTGAGTGTAGGTATGTGCACCTTGTACACACTGGTGCCTACAGAGGACAGAAGAGGAGTCAGATCCCCCAGAACTACAGTTACAGGGTGTTGTAAGCTGCTCTGTGTAGGTGCTGGGAACTGAACCCAGGTCCTTTGGAGGGTAGCCAGTTCTTTTCATTGCTGGGCTATCTCATGTTCTTCTGTCCTCTACTCTTATCTGTAAAGAAAAGTCTGGTTTCTAGTGCAAATAATATTCTTGAAAGGGAAGTAACGGTTCATTATTGGCAACCAATACCTATTCATTTCACAGAGCCCAAAGAAAGCTGGGGCTCTGAGATAAAGAATAGTAAATATGAACCACACTTTGAAGGTACACTGAAGACTTTTACACACATTATTTTGGTCCTATGGCATTTCCCATGAGCCTCATTGGACTATTTGCCCCCTCTTATACCCAAGGAACTCAATACCCAGGGTGGCATGGCCAGTGACTTCGAGACAGTTATTGTGGTGACTGATGGCATGGCTGGTGTCTTGCAGACATAGCTGTTGGGAACATCTGTCCCAGAGCCTAGGAAGCAAGAACTTATAAAGGTGCCCAGTTCCTGTCAAAGCACCCTCGATTTCAGCACCTCCAGGGCCTCGGCTGTGGGGATGACGATGACATCAGTAACACCATCAATCGAGTTACCAAGTCCTTGTGCAGCAACCTTCCCTCTGATGTAGACGGTCCAGGCTCAGCCAGTGACATGCTTGTCTCAAAAGCATGAAGATGTGCGTTTGATCGCCAGAACCCATAGGAAAATACCTGGCATGTGATGCATACTTGTAATCCCAGAACTGGTCAATCGTAGACATGGAGGCTCCCTGGGGCTCCTTGGCCAGCCTGTCTAATCTAATTGGTAAGTTCCACGCTGATGAAAACTTTGTCTCAAAGGAGGTGGACAGCCTCTAGCTATACACACACACACACACACACACACATATACAGCAGGGGAATAAAAAGAAGGAAGGGTGTTTCGATGGACAGGTTGATTATTTTATTTGAATAGACAATTATGATTGTTTTCTTGTATAAGAAAAAGAATGTTTTAGCATAGTAAAGTCTAAGTTCACAGCTGTTACTGATTAGGATAAGACTAAAGCAGATTTTTAAAAAAATTTGTGTGTGTGTTCATGCATGGGCATGTGCTCACTTCAGCACATACATGAGTGTGTATGAATCTGAGAGGCTGCTGTGTGTGTGTGTGTGTGTGTGTGCGCGCGCGCGCGCGCGCGCGCGCACGCGCACACGCACAGGTCAGAGGACAGCTTGCAGGGGCAAGTCCATTCTCTCCTCTGCCTTGTGGTGTCTAGGATCAAGCACAGGTCTTCGGCCTTGGTGCCGAGCACCCTTTCCTGCTGAGCTATTTGTTGGCCTTAAAGCAGTTGTTTAAATGATGATATGTTGGGCAATTTGAAGAAAAATATTAAGTAAGGGACAAGTGGTTTGGGGATAGGGTGAAAATAACAATGACAGCCTTTGTGAGTCTACAGTTTGGGCAGTTTGTAGCTGTTCTGAGTATGTGGCAAATGCCCAGAACCTTTTTTTTTCCAGTATCAGCTGACGTGATAAAAGCTGTACAGTGAGATTATCATAGGATTTCTGGCTGCCCAGTGCCTGAACTTTTTAGATTATTCTCACCCTTGAAGGCTAAAAGCAGCACAGGCCACTGTTCTACTCTCCTTTTTGCTGCTATGATAAAAAAAAAAAAAAAGCAACTCTGGGAAGTCAGTGTTATTTTAGCTCACAGGTCCAGGTTAAAGGCCATCAGGGCAGTGTCATGAATGGCTAGTCACATGATCTGCAGTCGGGAGCAGAGACAGGATGGATGCATGCTGGCTGCTCAGCAGACACCTTTTGGCCCAGGACCTACCCTGAGACAATGCTGCCCTCATTCCGGTAGGTCCTTCCCACCCCATTAACCCAGTGAGAGGACTCCTCACAGGTCAACCTATCTGGGCAATACCTCTCCCCCATGCGGTTCAGCTTGTACTGAGCTAGCAATACTACCCATCACAAACACCAAAGACAGGAGCAAGAGCATTCGTAGCGGCATTATTTACAATCACCTTAAACAACCCAAATGCCCACCAATGGGATTTTACATTCCTGCTAGGCAGCAATGAAGATGAATAAATGGAGTGTGATTCAGTGGTAGGGTGCTTGCCCAGAATGTGCAAGGCCCTCAGTTCACTTGCCAGCAATGAAGAAAGGAGAAAAGAAAGAATATAAATGCAAATATGATAAACATTTAATAAAATATAATAAATAAACACAAAAAAATAAGCAAATATAAGCTTCATTCAACACCCTAGGTAAGTCCCACAAACGCAATGATCTCTTATAAGGGAACCCAAGCACAAGGTTGTCTACTGTCGGGTTTTCTTTATTCAAAGTCTGACAGTAGGATAAGCTAACCTACGGGGTGACAGAAGAGTGGCTAAGCTAAGGGGAGAATGACACAGGATCTTTTCAGAAAAGCTGCTCTGTCTGGTTTTGACTTGACTGGAGTGGCCACTTCATGTGTTCACTGACAATTCCTCACAATTTTTGAGCACTATTATATTTGAATATTTTTCTGCCTGTCTCTATCTAGTTAGTGTGCGTGCGTGTACATGTGAGTATAAGGATGTGGAGGCCCAAAGTTGACACTGAGTATCCTTGTTTTCACTTTGTTTATCGAGGCAGGGTGTCTAGCCAGCTCGTCCCAGGGATTCCTGCCTCTGCCTCCTGAGTGCTGGGATTCCGTGAGGCTGCCCATCTGCCCAGCTTCCGCGCGAGCTATGAGAATCTGCACTCAGGGCCTCACACTGGTGTAACAAGTGCTTCGCCCACTGGCCATTTCTCCAGCCTTGTTTCAGTAGTTTTCAACAATATTGTGTTTCAATTCAAATGTTTATTTTTTTTTACAATATGAAACTTTTATATATGTAATTTCTGTGTGTCAGGAGTATGAGAGTAATCCTTTACAAATGGAACCCAGTTTTAAAATTAATTGCTATTTATTTCATGTGTATGGGCATTTTCCCTGCATGTGTACCTATGTATCATATCTGTGCAGTGACCACAGAGACCCAGAAAAGGATGTCTTATCCCCAGGGACTGGAGCAACAGGCTATTATAAGTACCATGTGTGTTCTTGACTTGAACGTCCATCTTCTTGGAGAGCAGCCAGCCTGTGTTCTTAACTGCTAAGCTAGCTCTCTAGCCCCTGAGATTAATTTTATTAGAAGAAATGACAAAACCAAAGAAGTGTCTAATGTAGCTCCAGGGGGGTGGTTATGCTTTAAATCCAGCCAAGAAGTTTGTTTCAGTCTCTTTCAGCTTTGCATCCAATTGTTCGGAGATTTTCCCATCAGCCCTGATATTGCTCACCAGGGATTGGTGCTGGCTGATAACATGAGACAGGCAAGCACTCTCCAATGTTATGATCTTACAGGACTCTCATTTATCAAGACACCCCCTGCAGTCAGAGAGATAAGGCCGCCTGTGTTTCAGTAGCCACAGAAAAACACTCTCTTTGCTTTGACACATTAGGCAGATGCTCACTGCACATTTAGAGCTGAGTGCAGCAGCAGCAGGATTGGAGGCAAACTGTGCAAAAGCAGCAACCTCACAATATGGAGCTGAATCATGCTTCATGGTACCTGCAACCTGATTTCATGGTCCTTGCATAGATAGCAGGTCCTACACGGGATACAGACAAACTGATGTGGATGGCAGGGGGCATCCTTTATAGACTGTTTCCAAGATCTGTCCATCACTGAAGGAGGTAAGCAGCAATATCAGCCTGTAATTCTGTGACTGTCATTTTCCCCGTTTATCCAAGTAACAGATTCCTGATGGAGCGTCTGCCATCCACGTAGGTTTCCCAGATGCCCACATAATGGATATCTTAATGGAGTTCTTATTGTTCAATACAGTTTACTAAACCTGAATCTATCTGGCTGACTAGATGACTCCATGCTAACCTCTAGCCTTGTCTAGTGGCGGGTATATAGTTCAGAGGACCTGCTCCTTGATTGTAGTTGGTGTCTTGGTACTTTTGGCCTTTTTGGACAACCACTAGTCCAGGAGCCATAGAGTTCCTTCACTGTGGATGGTTTTGCTACAGGCTTGCTCACAGGTCCTTTAGCATTTAGTAGTCAGTACCTGAACACCCACAGACTTTCCCGGTGTGGACCTCAGCGGATTTGGCCTCTCCAATACTGCCCATCCGACTCTACTTCAGTCAAGGGAAACCCGATTCTTCCGGGGGCTGACGGGAGGAGCAACGTGTCAGTGCTATCTACTGAAAGGCAGTGATGTCCTCTGCCCTGCAGAATGATCGAGAAACATGGAGTTCCTCTCTCTAAAGACCTGACATCCCACTTGGGAGTATAAGAGCATCCCTGGGGTTTAACACACGAACCATCCAACCTGACCAAACCAAAGCTGTTTAAGGTGACATCAGAGACTTGGCTGGCCTCTGTGGTGAGCTTGTCTCCACTGTGTCTGTGTGTGTACGTCATCAACCTTTATCATGGAGGAGAGCTAGGAGACCTCAATACTGTAACTGCTATCAAATATATTATTTCCAAACCTGTGAACTTGGATGACTCTGAGTCAAAGTTAGGAACTAAAGTCCTAGCTACCACCTTGGTTTCAGTTACATGAGATCCAGAAAGGCCATTTCCACCACACCCAGACTCAAGCCATGAGACAGTAAGATGTGATTTTAAAGAAGTATTTATTTACTTTTGTTTTAGGTGTATGAATGTGTTTGCCTACATTTATATGTGCACCACATACATTAGCAATGTCCGCAGAGGCCAGGGCATTGAATCCCCTGGAACTGGAGTTACAGGCAGTTTTGAGCTACTCTGTCAGTGCTAAGAACTGAATTGGGGTCCTCTAGAAGAGCAGGAAGTGCTCGTAAACACTGGTCCATCTCCTCAGACTTAGATTTTTGTTGTTTTAATGTCAATTTGTGGTCATTTGTTACAGAGCAATAGAAAAAAAATGCCTGTCATATTCTTGAAAGCCAGATTCAAATTTCACTGGTCCTGATATAAAAGAAACTCCAACTAAGAGAACTGATGGTTCTCTCGTTAACAGGTTTGCATAGGGCACGTTTAATCACACAAAGTAGATTTTAGCTACCAGAGTACCTCCTTCAAGAAGTGAGGTAAGCAAACATTTACCACACTAGGATGTAAATTCTCTCCAGGATCGACCAACTATTAGGTTCATCCCCAAAGAATGTGCCTCTAATAGGCAGCTTGAGGGACAGCACAGGATCATGGCTACCATCAAGCCCTTGTCTGCCATTAAGTCTCTTGTGTCCTTATCAGGAAAAGAATAATTCTACCAAGTGGACAGGATGAACCCAGGTAACAGCTATTTGAAAAGAACAACACTGGTATGTTTAAGAAATAATTTTGTTCTGCCCCTTGCTGGCTGCAGCACCCCGGAGAGTGGGCCTCACACCTCACCAGGGCAGCACAATAAAGCTGCCCTGGAGGTCGACACCCCCCCCCCCCCGGAGGATGTGAGCATGAGAGAGCTTCCCCTGCCCCCACCTAGTGGGTATTATAGGTGTAGGAGAGATCCTCACTCCTTCGCTGCCTACGGCCCCGCCCTGGCCTCCTTGCTTTGGCAGTGAGGTAGAGCTGTCCCAGCTGGCAGGATCCAGGGCTTTGAGTTGGCCCAACCCAACATCTACCCCATTTATGGACTGCTGGAGTGCAGGAAGGGAGCCGGTCCTCAGAACCAAAGCTGAAAGATCTTGACACAGGACAACAACAGAATATCCAAGAGAAGCCCAGTGAGGTTTCAGTGTTGAAGGTGCAGCAGAAGCCAGAGATCTCAGACCACACCAATGACTCATCGTGACAAACATTTGCAAGTAAAGCTGTTTGAGCAACAGGTTATACTGTGTGACACACCATGATACACAACAGCTTCCACAGCGAGATTTTCTAATGTTATTTTTTCTCTCTTTTGTTTTTATTTTTATTTTTTGTATTCTTTTATGAGGGGGTATTATAAGGGCAGAAGGCAGCTATGGAGGGACAGGAGGGTGAGTGTGATTGGGGTACCTGATGTGGAATACACAAAGAATCAATAAAAAGTATAAAAAAAGAAAAGAAAGAATTTTGGCAATAACTGACCAAGTGCTCAGACTTACAGTCTCTTGTCTCTGCTTAAATTGTTCAAAGTGAGCCCTGGAACTAAGACCTGAAGGAGGCTTAAGGATGACCGTGTATACAGAAGGCAGAAGCCTCGGGTGTTTATGTGTATGTAAGTGAGATCTCCTATTTGAGGTGGCTCTTTCTTGGGCCTCAAGAAGCACCATTAAAGATCTTTCCCTTCGTCTCTAAGTCTGCGGGATGATTTCACACTGGAGAGCGTGCTAGTCTCTAACAGCCCAAGAGCTATCCCTCAGCTCTGAGACTCAGCTCAGGCCTCAGTGCCACCGAGGCTCTTGGTTAATAGGTCATGCTTACTTGTGCGCTTGCTTGGAAATGTCTTTCTCTTCAGTTAGCCCATTTGGTCCTTCAGGACTATGACTCAGGTGGGCTGAAATCTTACAGTTTCAAATCTGTGTGTAGGTACGCATGTTGTATGTGGTTATGTGTAGGCATATATGCATGTACATGTAGAAACCAGAGGTCAACTGCATGTATCCATCGGGAGCCATCTGCCTTGGATGTTTGGATTTTTGTTTTTGATGCATTCTCTCATTGTGACCTGGGACCCACCAGTTAGATTCAGCTGGCTGAAAAATGAGCCTCAGGGATCCCCCTGTCTCTACTTCCCCAGCACTGGAATTCCAAGCATCCATCACCAGACCTGGCCTTTCCATGTGGTCCTGGGGTTTGAAGTTAGATGCTCATGCTTGCCTGGCAAAACAGACAATTGAGCCAAATTCCCAGGGTTCAGATCTTGGCTTTGCTTCTTCTTAAACAGGTAAACACCAGCAATTTCTTTCATTGACCTAAATGCCCCTAGAGTAGGAGGGAAAGAAGGCTGTGCCTCAAAACAGAGTCATGAAAACAGACTGAACCAGGTTATGAAAGAAGGGGCTTTGTATCCTGGTTGGTGCATGACAGGAACTCTACAAAGGAGTGTGAAGAAGTCTCAGAGGAGGGAAGGACAGACAGAGGGCTTTAAGACCTGCCTGAATCTAACCTCTTGGGTCACGCATTTGCCACGTGACTGGGTCCTGTGGGGGCATTTCCTCTATCCTTGCCTCCCTCTGCCCACCGGGAGCTTGTCCATGGAGTTTTACTCAAGTTCTTTTCCCTCACTTTGTTTATCTAGCTCCCTTCTCTGGTGGCTGCTCACAGAAAACATTCCTAGAAAAACCTCAAGGGATAACTTCTTTTGTGCTCCGGAAGAGCAGACAGCATTGGCTGCTCCTGTCCCTGGGAGCCTGAGGAAGAAATAGGGAACTCAGTTGGGATCAATTGACACCATAATGTCGCTGCTTCAGTAAAGTGAACCCAGCCCGGATCCCATAGTAAGGCAGAGTCAGAGGATAAGGGATTCCTCACACCCCAACATAGACACACCCTCAGTCTGGGCTGGGGCACATTCTGTCCCCTTTCCCTTCTGCTGCTTACAGACTGGTCCCACCAGCAGCCGTCCTAACAGCGCTGCAGGCGGCGGCCTCAGGGGAAGCCCTGCTTCTGTCCTGGTTGTGGAAAGGAGCCATTTGGCAGGCGAAAGGAAACAGGCCATCTGGAGAAGCCGGAGACCTCAGTGAACTGTCCCAACGACTCTCTGAGCTTTTATTTATTGCAAATAACAACAATAACATAACAACATTAAATAGAATTGTCTAAAGGAATCAAACACTGAGCCCTGACATCCACAGTGTTTAATCTTTTTCAGTCTCTTCTGGGTTTGGGCTACAAAGTTAGCTGCATGAAATCTGTGTCTTTCCCTCCTTTTTTCTTTTCTTCTCTTTTCTTTTCTCTTCTCTTCTCTCCCTTCCTTTTCCTTTTTGAGATAGAGTGAATATGTAGACCAGGTTGGCTTTGAACTGATAGAAGTCTCTGCCTCCCTATTTTTTTAAATTTATTTATTTTTATATCAATCACAGGTTAGGTACTTCGCATCCCAAGTGTAGCCCCCTCCCTTCATTCCTTCCCCCTCTCCCCGTCCCTCCCTCATCTCCTCCCCGCCCCCTCTGAGTCCACCAACAGGGGAGGACCTCCTCCCCTTCCATCTAACCCCAGCTCATCCTGTCCCCTCAGGTCTACCTCCCTATTATAGGGAATAAAGGCTTGGGCCACCACACCCAGCATATCATGTTTATTTATTTATCTGCTTTTGGGCAGATACTGAGCTCAATGTGTAGAAAAAAAAAAGACCTTCAACTAATCTACATGTCCCTCTGTACTGAAGGCTGGGATGATAGCTAGGTCCCACCATGCCTAGTCTAGGCCATGCTGGGGTCTGAATTCACGGCTTCATATATCCTAGACAAGCAACTGAACAACATGTCCAGCTCCTGTTTTTAAATTTAGCTCTTTAGATCTTCTTCTCGTGTACAGTCTTCACATCGGTCTCCTCCATTGTTTGTGTATGTGTCTCCTTTCAACTGCAAATATCCCAGCCAAGTCAATTCAGGCATAATTAATGACCTCTTATCCCTGGAGCATTCTTGTTCATGGCTGCATCTTTGAGGTTGGGTCCTGGCAAAGCTGCGAGCGAACGGGAGTTTGTTTTCTGGGCCCATCTGCATCACAGGGAAGCTGTTCTTTCTTTTCTGCTAACAATGCGGAGAGTCCACTTGTCCTATCCTGAGCCCAAGCTGCCCTCGGAAGCTGTGGCCCTCTGTCTGGGGCTTTTGAAAAAGTGGTACTATATATTTGATTTGTTCCTCTGAGCAAAAGCAATTTTAATTTTATGTAAAAATTTTACAAAATACAGAAAAGCCAAAGAAAAATTTAAAAAATGTTAAATGCTGGTTATGGTGGTGCAGACCCTGTAATCCTAGCACCCAGGGTGCTTGAGGCAGGAGTATTGCCATTAGTTTGAGGAACCTTCTGTCCCTTCTTTCCCACTCCCAGGGCTTCACAGTGAGTTCCGGTCAGGGTTACATACAGAGACAGCATTGCCATCAGATTAATTTGCCACTGTGTTGGCCCCGTTCCTTTTCCAGGTTCTCTTTCCTCCTACATTCTGCCCCGCACCTTCCTAGTTCATTCCAGAACTGACTTGTATCACATGAATGATGGCAGAATGAAGGATTTCTAGGAGAATGAGTTGAGGTCCTGGGCACTTGTTTAGTTAAAAATATACACAAACAAATACACACAGACCATCCCTTGGGGGGATTGAGAGTAGACAGTTCAATCCATGGAGGGACCCATAGCCTCATGTAACTAGCATGTAGGAAGGCAAGGAGGGTTCCAGGACTGGCTTAATCTAATAACTCAAAAATGCCAAAAAGGAAATGTTTTCTTTCTAATCTTTATACTCTGTGTTCTACAGCATTACTTTCTTCTTCAGGTCTACTTTTCTTATAGTCCAGATGGCTATCTTTTCCACTTCCTCTGAGGCTACTCCCTGCTAGCAGGAAGTGTAAGAATTTCTGGAGATTTCCTTTAGGTCATTCTGGTTCCTGTGGCCTGTGATAGGAAAGGATTCTATTTCTAGAAATTACGGAGGCTACCAAACAATTTCTAAATATAGGCTTTACCTCATGTCTGTTGCCCAGTTAGAAATGAGAAGTGGCCTGGCAGTGGAGGAGCACGCCTTTTGTCCTAGCGCGTGGGAGGCAGAGGCAGGTGGGTCTCTGAGTCCCAGGCCAGCCTGGTTTGCTGAGCATAGTCCACAACAGCCAAAGAGAAACCCTGTCTTAAAAACCAAAACAAACAAAAACCCAAAAATGAAAAACAAAGAAGAAAAAAGAAATTAAAACTGAAGATACTTAAAAATATTTACGACATCAGGTGTGGTAGAACACAACTTTAAGTTAGCCCTCAGGATGCAGAGACAAGCAGAGCTCTGTGAGTTTAAGGCTACCCTGGTTTACATGGCCAGCCAGGATGAGACCCTGTTTAAACACAAATCTAAAACAACAACACCTTCCTTCCAAAACCAAAATAATATTCAATACTTCATTAAAAATAATAAACATAGGCTGGGGTATCGCTCAGTGGCAAGTGCTTGTCTAATCAGACAGGGCCCTGGATTTCCAGCACAGAAAAAAAAATAGTTAAAAATAGATTAAATAGGGACTGAGGAAGTGGCTCAGTGGAAAAGAGTACTTGCTAAGTAACTATAAAGACCTGAGTTCAACCCCCGAACGCCCACATAAAAGCTGTGCACAGTCACCACGATTGAGGTAGAGAAGGGCTGATTCCAGGAACTTACTGGCCAGCCTGGCTACAGGTCCACTGAGAAACGCCATCTCGAGGGAACAAAGTGGAGAGTGAGAAACACCCTGTGTCCCATTCTGACCTTTATATGCATACAGAGAATTGCATGTGCTGAAGTAAGAATGTGTACACACAAGATTCCAACACACACACACAGACAACACACACACAAATACTCAAACATACACAGAAAACACTCACACACATACCCACAGAGAACACATACACAAACCCAGAAAACACTCACACACACACACACACACACAGAGAACACATACATGCAGAGATCAAATAAAGACCATCACGTGGCAACAGTTATAAAACACACTAACAACAAAACACTTTTCTTTTTTCTTTTCTTTCCTTCTTTTTGACTCAGCATTCATTTCTTTTTAAAGCAATGCTGTTACTGATTTTTTGAGCCATGGCGGTGTACGCCTTTAATCCTAGCACTCAGGAGGCAGAGACAGGCAGATCTCTGTGGGTTCAAGGCCAGCCTGGTTTACAGAACGAGTACCATGACAGCCAATGCTGTGAAACTCTGTTTTGAAAAACCAAAAAGAAATGTTTTGAGAATGTTCTGCAATGGATCATATTCACCCTCCCTGTTCGCCCAGATCTACCCCACAGCACTACTCACTTTTTGTTTTGTTTTCTGTAAAACATTTTTTGCAAATCTAATTTTAGGTGTTCCTTAGTCAAATACACCTGCTGCTATCTTTACTGTCTTGCATATTGTCCAGTTGATCTTCATTAAAAAATTGAATCTCATGCTGATGTGTAACTGCACGTTTAGTACCATTTTAAGATAGGTATGAATATTCTCTGACACATATCTATAAAAATGCTTATACTACAAAACATGAAATATTTGCTTTAAAAAAGATTTATTGTGTGTATAGTGCACGCGTGTGCAGGTGCCCTGAGGCTGGAAGAGCAGGTTAGACCCCCTGGAGCTGGAGCTGTCCAGCAGAGTGCTGGGAACCCTAAGGATCCTCTGCAAGAACAGGGCTCTTAACTGATGAGCCATCTCGCCGGGCCATGAGGTAGTTTCTTATGGATATGTTGCAAGATGGAATCCAAAACCATGAGCTTGTCATATTGTTCAGCCCATCGTCTCCACGGTCTAACCCATGAAGAAAGTAATGATGCACTGAACAGACACAGGTCTTTCAAGGTTGAAGGTCGTGATACATCATCCAGATGCTGTGTTTATTAATAGTACTGTTAATCTTGGCCGGAAAAAAAAAGAATCCTTACATGCTAAAACAATAACAACAACCCATCACACTCACAGAGACTTACTTTTTATTGACAACACATGGTTAATGGTTTTCCTTAAAGATATAGCATTATTTAGCTTATTTTCAAGAAAGTAACTCTTCAGTTACTCAAGGCAGAGCGCCATTGTGAGCGGCCTTTCTCAGTAATGAGTGCTCCCAGGGCAGCAGCCACTGCTAGGAGGGTGGGGCTCAGCGCAGGAAGGTGTGGGAGAGGGCAGGAGCATCCGATCACACAGACAGGCCCTAGCAGAAAGGGGGTGGGGGAGATGCTCCACATTCTCTTTGCAGCTGTTGCCACCCCAGGCCAGCGGCTCTGTCTGACCAGCCTTGGCCAAGCCACTGGCTTTTAGGCTGCCACATGTCAAGCTTTCTTCCATTTTTTCCCCCTTCTAGGATATTCCCAGGGTCCTCACTTTAAAATCCTCCAGATTTACTTTTTGGATAGCCATGAATCAGCCTGCCCTATTCTTGCCTATGTTGTTACTCTTGGCATTGACCACACAGATGGCATCCCCTCATACCTCTAGGCATACCTTCCTTACTCTTCACCCTGGGGAAAGAACAAAGATGTGCCAGTTGCTCTGAGTTGAAGTGTTGAAAAAAAAAAGGGGGGGGGGAGTGATAGGACTCTTGGCTCCGGGTCTAGGACGCTCCTCTCCAAAACGAGAGGGTTCTTTTTTTGGTGAAAGATAGACACCATGCTCAATGGAGCTGGGAGAAAGGAGTTCAAAAGCTAGCCCCAACTCCCTTCCTGTTTGTGCAGCCTGACCAGCTGTGGTAAAACCCTGGCCCAACTTTCCCTGCAAAGCTTCAATTTTCTCAGCTGACACACAGCCATAAGACCTATCATGGGACCCTGAGCAGCCTCAAAAGGGAGTTTGATATGCAGCAGCCAAAAAAGCCAGAGCTGTATTTTGGAAGTGCCTACTGACTTCAGAACACCCCTTTGTGGTTAAATGTTCTTGAGGATGAAGGCGAGAGGTTCCAACACGGCAGAGACCAGGGCATTTCCCAACACACACGTGGAATAACCAAGGGGCTGCATCCCCGGAAGAATTTGGCTTCGTTATAATGCCATTTACTTTGTGGTTTGGATTCCCTTCTCATCGGCTTTTTCAGAGGATCATGGGAAGAAATACCAGAAAAGGGAGATCCAGGCCAGTTTTCGGCGTCTTTAACGGCCCCAATTTGAGATTTACTGTGTTTTTAAAAATTGCATAGCATTTCCTTTCCAGAATAAGGTGTGGGAGGCGAGGGGCTCAGTAGTTTTCAGACAAATGGATTTGAGTGCTCCAAGCCTAGGTTCTGATCCTGCTTCTGCCACCGAATGCCCCCAATTGACTTAAAAGCTGTTCACCCCCACCCCATCCCAGACTTCATTTCCCCCTTCTGTTAAAAAAAAGTTGGTTGGCTTGAGTAACTGGCACTATAACATCCATCTAGCCCAGTGGTCCTCAACCTTCCTAATGCTGTGACCCTTTAATACAGTTCCTCATGTTGTGCTGACTCCCAACCATAAGATTATTTTTATTGCTACTTTATAACTGTAATTTTGCTACATTTTGTAAGGTAAATATCTGTGTCTTCCAGTGGTCTTAGGCGACTACTGTGAAAGGGTCGTTTCATCCCAGGCTGAGAATCGCTGGTCTAGCCTGTTCTTGGACTTGCCTCGTGGGACTCAGGAACCCAGGACCAGTAACTGTCTGAAGACCAGTGGGCTGCTGGCGAATAAAGCACGTGACTACGTCAAGCCCCTTCGTTCCCTGGCTGTGCCATTCCTAACTGGATGCTCAGTCAAAAGCCCCCAACCGGTCCAGAGCTACTTTGCTTCCCCGGGGCGCCTTCCACCACCTAATCACGCGCGAGCTTGGAGAGAATTGGGGAGAGCCCCAGGCGCGGGGCAGCCCCGTCCCAGGCCGCCTGGCGCCCGCGCGCCGTACCGGCTGGAGACGCCCCGCTCCCCCTCGCACTACTAGATGGAGGGGGCTGCTCGCTCGGAGGCGGGGCCTCTGTGTGGCTCCGCGCGTCCTGATTGGCCTCCCGCATCCTCGTGACGCGCGACCCCGCCTCCGCCCCTACCCCGCCCCCTCCTCCGCACCCGCGCCAGGGAGCCGACAGTCCCGGGGCTGAATGGGCGCGATCGCGGCGCTGGGGGAGGGCTGGGGCGCGGGGCCCGGGGCTGGCGGCTGGCCAGCGCTCCCTCCCTAGCATGCGCACGGAGGCTGCGGGCGGCGCGGAGCGGAGGCCGCAGAAGCCGCGAAGGCAAGCAGCAGCACCTGCCTGCCGAGGTACGTGGCGCAGCCCCTGTCGGCGTAGCGGACACCGCGGAGCCCAGGCACTCGCCTTTGCCCACGCACATCCCAGGCCGAGAGGCTCTTCCCCAGCCGTGCGACGCCAGACGCGCCTGCGAGGGGGCGCGGGCGGATGGTCGCGGCCCGGGGCCCCCGCAGCCGGCGCAGGTGTGGACACGCGCGGCCGGCGAGGACGACCCGCCCCGAGTGGCAGGTCCAGCCGGGGTAGCCTTCTTCCATGCCGCTCAGTTCTGGGTTTTTAATTCATTGCTGGAACCTTCTGAGCCGACAGAGCTGAACTGACTCCGTGTCTCCCGTGACTGTCTTGGGGAACCTTCTGCAGGGTCACTGGTGGCTTGCGGACCTCCCTGTGCATCCATGTAGGTAGGCGTGTGGTGTGACAGTGGGTAGATTTCTGCCGCTAGAAATTCGCTGGTGACCTTCCCCGTCCCCTCTCTGCGGCCAGTCCTGCGGAGGAGACGCATGGGGGGGGGACCGTTTTGGTTCCTTGGAAATTTTAAGCTGTGGCCTGATGAGGTGTTGCGCTCTTTGTGACCTTGTTTGTTTGGGGTTTGTTTGTTTGTTTGTTTTGCGGGGGTTGGGGGTTAGAGAACATTTGGTGGGACCCTAGCGAATCTAAGCGAGCTCCAGTCCCTACCCGACACCAGCTGGATGACCTTGGCAGACACTGCTCCTCCTGTGGTGGGCTGGCTCTCCTGGTGTGGAGTGGAAGCTTAACCTGCTGACGGCTGAGGTCTCTTCCAGGCCAGCGGGTTTGTGGTTGTAACCATATAAAATAGAAATCTGCAAAATCACTGACTTTGAAATGAAATTTTTATACCTCTGTCTTAATTCAATTTTAGTTCATGTATATGGCCTTTGCAAAATTAGGTGTCGTTTACTTAAAAGGAGGAAAAAGCAGGATGGTGTGTGTGTGCTTGTGTTGTGGTTTTTCTGGGACGGATGGGTTGCAGGTTTCTTCAGCCAGGGGTTGTGCTGGCTTTTAGACTCACAAAGGAAGGAGACTCACACTCATCTCTGCCCTCTGGTGTCTAGCCAAGTCTTCCCTTGGTTTATGACTGTAAATCCTCTTCTACCTGCAGGCAGACACACATACATGCTGGAGCTGGAAGAGCGATCTTTTGTTGAATGAAAAGACCGGAAAGGAGAGATTTTGGTTTCATTTGTGTAATTCCATATCCTGGTGGCTCAGAGCGGTGTCTTTCTAGCTGCAGAGCTGGGAATCATCTGACTTCCGAGTGTGTGAACAAGAGAGTTAATAGGACCTTCCAGAGCACTGCAACCAGACCACCGGGTATCTTGACCCCGTGTATGCTGTGTGGTTGAAGCCGTTTCTGTATGTGACAGGTGGAGATTCTTAGTTAGGGTTGATAGTGTTTTCCTTGAGACTTGAAATGAAGGTGATGATTGGCGGGTTTGTTGGCGGTTTTTTTGTTTTTTGTTTTGCTTGTTGGTTGGTTGGTTTGGTTTGAGTTTTGACATAGGATATCATGTAACTCAGGCTGGCCTTGAATTCACTGTGCGACTAAAGCTGGCTTTGAACACTGATCCACTGGAACAGTGATCCACTGATCCACTGATCCTGTGCCCACATGCCTGGCTTAAACAGGGTAAGACGATGGGATGCTGGGGCAGGCACATATTTACGATGATTCTGGAAGGTCATTCCGTTTGGCATACACTGCTAATTGCCCCATGTCATTACTAGGTTAAGTGGTGAATGGTTAGGGGACTATTTGAGAACACCTGTTTGTGGTTTGCCTCCTCTGCCTCTTCCTGCTCCCATATGGGGCTACCACAGCAGTGGTGAGTTGACAGCTCCCCCTTGGGACAGTAATGGTGTGCTGGGTAGTTTTTAATGTCAACTTGATACAAGTTAGAGTCATTTGGGAAAAGAGAACATCAATTTTAAAAAGAATGCCTCTACCAGAGTGTCCTGCAGGCAAGCCTTTGAGACATTTTCTTAATTAGTGACTGATGGGGGAGGGCCCTGCTCATCGTAGGGTGCATAAGAAAGCAGGCTGAAGCTGGGAGTGGGGGTGCAGGCCTTTAATCCCAGCTCTGGGGAGGCAGGTGGATCTCTGTTCCAGGCCGGCCTGGTCTACAAAGTGTGTCCAGGACAGCAGGGTTACACAGAGAAACCCTGTCTTGAAAAGCAGGCTGAGCAAGCTATGGAGACCAACCCAGCCAGCTAGCAGTGTTCCACCACGGCCTCTGCGTCAGCTCCTGCCTTCAGGTTCCTGCTGTGTTTCAGTTCCTGCCCTGATTTCCCCCAGTGATGGACTTGGGTGTGGAACTGTAAGCTGAAATCAAACCCTTTCTTCCCAGTTACTTTTTGGTCATGGTATTCCAGCAATAGAAACACTAACCTAGAAATGTGGGAAGTAGAAAGATGGTCCCCGTCCACACACCTATCCAGCTCCAGAGGAAGGTTTTGTTCTGCGTTGTCTGTGCAGCCAGGAGGATGGTCATCGCCCTCTAATAGCATGCTCCACAGTGCTGATCTAGCTGGGAAGGATTGGCATAGAAACAACTGTGAATATTAACTATAACTGCTGAGGATGCACCAAGGATCGGTGTGGGCGGCGTGTGTTAGCAGAGGCCTCCACCGGACGGGTGCAGATTCACAGCCCCCTGTGGAGGAAGCCAAAAAAAAACCAGACGGTGTGGGAAGAAGCCAAACATGCAGATGGTGGTACAAGGACTCTCCGGACAGAAACCCAGCTTAAACACTCCCATAGAGGAGACAGCTGGGGTGCGATCAGGGTGAAAAAGCAACTGAGGGGCTCGAGGTCAGTACTAGCTCACAGTGACACCAAACAAGGTTTCCCGCTGTTTAAATGTAGTGTGGGTACTTGGAGTTGGGTGTGGTGGTGCAGGTTTGTTCATTTCAGCACTTGGGAGATAGAGGCCAGGAGGATCAGGAGTTCAAGACAGCCTCGACTGTAGAGCAAGTCATCGGTGTCTAAGAGACTGTCTTGATTTATATAAATAAGTACATATACACGCAAGCACATGCACACATAATGCCAGACGGCTGTGTGCTGCCTGATGATCTGAGTTGAATTTCAGAACCCACACAGCAGGAGAGAACTAAGTCGGTTCTCTTCTGATCTTCACATTTAGAAATGTGTGTACATCAGGGAAAACTGAGGAACCTAAAGCGTATGACCAAACAGATTTCCGTGTTACACATGTGCCACACTCAGGTCAAGGAACAGAACACACCAGAACCTTTGTCTCCAGTTCCTGCCTTTCCTAGCACTAACCCTTGCCTGACTCCCTTCTCTCACACTGTGCAGAAATGGAAACCCATGCTGTGTGATAGAGGCCTCCCCAGGCTCCCTGTGGTTGCCAGTGGTGGTCATCGGGTGTGGTTAGTGCCCCTTATCTGTGGTCAGCTGCGGACTGAGCATTGAGGCGGCTTCCAGTGTCTACCCCAGACAGTGCTGCAGTAACTGCCCTAGTGCCTAGTTTTGGTAAAGCGTGCATGCGTTTCTGGGAGTCTGGACTGAGCAGTAGGCTTACTGGGTTGTGGTTTATTATGGGTTTGTTATTCACTTTGGGGAGTCCCAGCCAAGGCTTTTTTATTCTAGTCTTAGAATTAACTAATGAGGACGACAGTTTCCAGACGGTGGTGCTGGCGTTGTTTTTACAGTAGTGTAAGTGTTTGCCTGGCCCTGCTCTGTATGGCCTCAGGATGAGCGGGTCTGCAGGCTCTAGGCCGTCCTTGGGTCTGAGCGCAAGGCAGACTGAGCTAAGTCAAGCTCTGAGCTTCAAGGTCCTCTTGAAGTTAAGAGTGCCTCTAGACAAACTGCTTAGTTTGATCTTAGTCTCCGCCCATCTTACTGCAAACAAACCTCCACCCAACCCCGATGTTTCTGTTTGACTTGCCTATATGAAAAGCCTTTTCCTTACTTGAGTTTATGAGCAACACAAAGCATTTTTACACTTCATTTACAGCAGGGAAAAATACCCAGGAGTAAATTTTTGGATCATGAACCAACTCCTATACCCGCGCATTCTCTCTTTCTTCTTCTGACTTAATAACCCCTGGGACTGAAAGGGTTTGGTAGCGTGTGATTGGATTTGGTAGGCTCAACAAACAGCATTGAAGAGGTCTACTTTATGAAGAGCACTGTTTTTAAACGTTGACGCCACTTTTAAAATTATTTATGTTTTTAGTTTAGTTTTTGTTTACTTTCAGACAAGGGCTCATAAAATCCAGTCTGACCTTGAGTTTTGGCTCCTGCCTTCCCTGTTAAGTGCTGAGATTACAGCCGTGTGCTACCATACTTGGTTGGGTTGTTGTAAGACTGTCATTTTCATGGAGCTAAAAAGAGAACTGACTGTAGAGGATTATAGAATGGCAGAAAAACACTTAAAGAAATGCTCGACGTACTTAGCCATCAGGGAGATGCAAATCAAAACGACTCTGAGATTTCACCTTACACCCACCAGAATAGCT
>CM053761.1:65825150-65868235 GCA_028658305.1 Pachyuromys duprasi | reverse complement strand
GGAGAGGGTCTGCTGGAGAGGGTCTGCTGGAGAGGGTCTGCTGGAGAGGGTCTGCTGGAGAGGGTCTGCTGGAGAGGAGAGGGTCTGCTGGAGAGGGTCTGCTGGAGAGGGTCTGCTGGAGAGGGTCTGCTCCCTGACAAACAGGTATGGAAGTGGGGCCGGGCAGAGCAAAGCAAAGCATTTCCACTCTGAAATGCTGGAGAGTTGGGGGCTCATCAGTGAGAATCTGAGCGCATCCCCCGGAACACATGTGCAGGAAGCCACGAGTGATGGTGCACACTTGTGATCCCAGTGCTGTGGAGGCAGCGATGGGTGGTGGGGACAGGGCTGTCCCCAGAGCCTTGGGCATCTGAATACCTGGTCCCAGTTGGTGGTGCTGTTTAGGTAGGTTTAGGAGGGGTTGCCTTGCTGGAGGATGTGTGTCATGTAGGGTGCACCTAGTTCCCTGTTTCCTGATGTGAGTCCCCAGCGGCTTCTCCTGCTGCTAGCCTGGCACCTGCTGCCTCTGCTGCAGCATGACAGACTCTCGCCCCAAGTGAACTCTTTCTTCTGTAAGTTGCCTCGGTCACAGTGTTTAAAGAATAATTAAATCTGATTGACAGATCCCAGGAGCTCATTGGCCTGCCAATCTGCCCTCCTTGGCAAGACTCAAAATTAAAAGGTGGCTAGCAAGGGAATGCTTCCTACGGCTGGCTTCTGACCTCCACACACATGCATGTGCAGCCATGCACGCACATACCCATGCACATATGCATGCACAATGCTGATGAAATGTTCTTGAAGATGTTCTCCCATTAACGCCTACTGGTCTCCGTCAAGCCTTGCTGTTTACTGCAGCATCTGCTTGCTGTCTGTGAGAAAGTAGAAGTGAAAGAGGGGCAGAAACTATATTGTTTGTAGAGGCAAAATAGGTGGCGACAGGATGAGGTCTGCAAGCTAATGGAAGCTGCTAACCTTTGGATAAAAAAAAAATCTCCTTCATAAGCTCATATGAGTGAACACATGGTCCCTGGTCCCTAGCTGGTGGCATCATTTGGGGATCATGGAACTTCTGTGAAGTAAGGCCTAGCTGGTGGACATAGGCTCCTGAGGTCAGGCCCTCCTTCCATGCCTCTGCTCTTCCTGATCTGTGTTGGCCCTGCAAACTCCCTTCACCAGACAGCTGCTCCAGCTGCCACGCCTTCCCTGCCATGGCGGGCTGCACCCCATAAACTGAGAGCTAAGGTGACCCTCACTCACCTTAGGCTGCTTCTGCTGCATTTCATCGCAGTGATGAGCAAGGTAACTAATATATCAGCAGGCTTGAGTGTCACAGGGCATGGGTGAAGCAAGTGGGTACCGACCTGGAAGCCTCCTCCTGGAAGGAAGGTGCTATTTCCTTTGTGCTATGGCTTTGAGGGAGAAAAGTTACCAACAGTCCTATCCACTGTAAGATGACCAGCCTAGCAAGACGGCCAAGTGGTGAAGGTAGCGCTTATGCGGTGGAGGTGGCCCACTCAACAGAAAAAAGTCAAGCTTGCTACCAGGAGCCTAGCCAAAAACCCATGGCTGGGGAGGTCACGAACCCCAGAGGATCCGTTACTGCCAGCTCGCTGAGTCTATGTATCTTCCAACTGTATTCTAGATACTTAACCTTGCACCATACTTAAATGCGGCCCTCATTTCTCACTAAGTAAGTTTCTCTGCAGCAGATGAAAGCATTTATAGTGATCCCCACTCTGTATGAGGACTAGGGCACCTACTTCAAGGGAGTACTGTTGGGATTCAGACCCGGGACAAGTGGCTGAGATGCTTATTTTACCTACCAAAGCAGACCCGGCCTCTGGGTTCTCCTGGCATCCCTCAGTCCCTGCCTGTCAGAGGGCACACCTGCCCTCTACCCTGAAATTTCCAGCCCACAGGATAGGCTTCCTCTCCCCAGAGACCCCCTACCATAAAGTCCAGACATTTTGGTTCTACTCATCTCTCCGTTTCCTCTCTTCTCACTGTGAACAGGCACTTTCTCTCTTTAACCTCCCCCCCCCCCCACTTTTCTGTCTCCCTCTGCATGGCCGTTTCACTGACCCTCTCCTGTGAGGTCAGTGAACCCACCCGAGGGCTGTCCCCCATCAAACTGGCCTTTATAGTCTAATTTGGCTTGAATTGGCTCATTTCTCCCGCAGAGATACTTACCAGTATCATCTGGACAGACAGGGAAGCTGCCTTCCAGAGTTGAAATACAAGAGAGACAACCAACCAGACATACTATTTCGCTCTGCAGTCCCTCTGCAGGACTTCAGCCCTGGAGGTGGGGTTTTGTGTTGCCAGCCACGACCTGTCCACTGGGAACAGGTTTCCCTGGGGCTGCAGGTCGGTGGAGTGCACAGAGAGGCACCAGACAGCCTGGGCAGGGAGGGACTGCAGAACCCGCACAGCAGACAGACGGGAAACCTGCATTAACCTTCTGAGACCAGAGACTAGGCCAGCAAGAGACAAGCTGGAGCCCGGGGCCTGGGCGACTGAGAACTTCTGTGGTGGTGTGAATGGGAACGGTCCCCATGCGCTCATATTTGAATGCTTGGTCCGCACTGGTGGAACTGTTTGGGAAGGATTAGGAACTGTGGCTTTGTTGGAGGTGTGTCACTTGGGGTAAGCTTTGAGGTTTCAAAAGCCCCCACTCTCAGTTAGCTCTGCCTGCCTCCTGCTTGTGAGTCATGAGGTCTCGGCAGCTGCTCCAGCACCAGGCCTGCCTGCTGCCTGCCGCCATGCCCGCCTGCTGCCTGCCGCCATGCCCGCCTGCTGCCTGCCGCCATGCCTGCCTGCTGCCTGCCGCCATGCCTGCCTGCCGCCATGCCTGCCTGCCGCCATGCCTGCCTGCTGCCTGCCGCCATGCCTGCCTGCTGCCTGCTGCCATGCCTGCCTGCTGCCTGCCTGCTGCCTGCCGCCATGCCTGCCTGCTGCCTGCTGCCATGCCTGCACGCTTGCTGCCTGCCTGCTCCCTGCTGCCTGCTGCCCGCTGCCATGCCCGCCTGCACGCTTGCTGCCTGCCGCCATGCCTGCCTGCTGCCTGCTGCCATGCCCGCCTGCTGCCTGCCGCCATGCCCGCCTGCTGCCTGTTGCCTGCTGCCTGTCATGGTCGTTACAGACTCACCCTCTGGAACTGAGTCCTGAATTAAATGCTTTCTTTTAGTAAGTTACCTGGGACCTGGACTTTTGTCACAGTGTGAACAGTAGACACCCATTCCCTCTCCAGAGGGGCTGGGCTTGGATCAATAGCCAGGAGTGAGGCACCCTGCCCCTGCCCCTCACTATGCAGCATCCACGGTGAGGTCTCCACTTCGTGGAGAAGGACATTTCCCACAGTGAACGAATAAAGAAACAGTCAAAATAACAAGGTCACAGGTCTCCTCGGAAGCTTTTATTTTTTCCACTTTTTTTTTCTTTTGACTTTGCTTGGTATACACTGTCAGCCATTTGAAAATCTTTTTTTTAAGTTATGACAAGGGGAGGATTTCACTCCAGTGCTTCAGAAACGTGACCATCACTGGAGAGGGATCACTCCTCATGGCTCTGGATGGCAAGGCTTTGTCATAATTTTGATTGCACCACCTCAGATGAATGGCGCAGCACTGTAAGTAACACGGAAGTGCTCTGGAAGGGCAGGAAGAAACACTTCTCCGGAAGTTCAGAAGTGCCCTGCGGTGCGGGAAGACCTGCTCCTGCAGCCGGCCAGTGGCACAATTCTCTGCGTGCAGCGGCTCGCCGACCAGCGGCCTCCGCGACAGCTGCCCTGGGTGAGTCCCGGGAGGCTCCTGGCAGACAGCAGCTGTGGACCTGTCCAGTGGCCCCAACTTCCTGTGCCATCCAGTGGTGATGGGTAAGTCCTTGGGAGTTTCTCTGCCATCAGCTCCACCACGAAGAGCAGCAGAACCCAGGGCCATCCCCACAGGGGCAGCGGCCTCGCCCACCTCATCACCAGATACTCACTTGCAGAATACATGAGTACAGTTTTTGCAAATTAAATTACTTCCTTAAAATACAATAAAGTATCATCCCATACAATTCTCTTTGAAAAGTCTTTCTAATCCCACTCTTAAAATTAACTTATAAAAATGTGCAAAACCCAACATTGAATTCAAATAAATAGGACAAAGAGGGAAGGACTAAACTTTTGTTGTTCTTCCTTTTCTTTTCTTTTTTTTTTAAAGTAAGAGTAAAAACACCAGCTGCGCATCAAAGCAGCTGCCCGGTGACACGCACGTGGAGGCTGTCCGCTCACCACGGCTCCCACTGCTTTTCCCCGTGAGGTCTGCTGTGCTCAGAATTCACGATGAACGCCCCCGCTGAGGTCTGTCACCACGCCCTCCTGGATCAGCTTCAGAAGGAACCTGGTCTCTGTGGCAACATTGTGCATGGCCTGCAAGTTCATGGCGCCCATGCACTGACTGTCAAAGTAGTGCAGAGGGGTCCTGGGTTGGCTGAGGTCATAGCCAAAGCCTACCAAGCTGACTTCATCACACAGATGCGTGGCCAGGACAACGGCAATGACACCCATCGTGGGGACGTTCTGCAAAGAACACAGACACACTTATTCAATTTACTAATTTCTTTAAAAAATACTTTTTTTTTTACTTCTTTCATTGAGATTATAATATAATTACATTTCCCCCTTCTGTTTCTTCCCTCCAAGTCATCCTACATACCTTTCCCAGCTCTCCTGCAAATTCATGGCTTCTTTTTTCACTAACTGTTATTGTGCAAGTATGTGTGCGTGTGTGTGTGTGTATGTGTGCATTCCTAAATAACACCTGCTCGGTCTGGAAGTTACCTATATGTTTGTGATAAGGGTCTATCAACTCCACTTCAGAGAGGACCCTCGCTGGTCCTCCCCAGTTTCTGGAGCCCTCCTGCTGTGGGCACCTTCTCCCCTTGTTAGATTCTCCTTTCTCCGACATCCCTGCTTGCTGACAGTGTCCCACTTACTGCTGCCATTTGCTGCTCTTAGACCATTTTTATGTTTATGGTTTCGAGCCTTGCCTTGGACGGCTCGTCTCTCCAGCCCCTCAGATCACTTTCATATGCTCAGCAGCTAAGGCAGACTGAAATTAAGGACTTAGGCATTTGTTCTTTGATCTTTAAATTTCAATGAACTAACTTGACTGTCTTTTTGTACTTCTAAGCTGTGTGTGTGCATGTGTGCACACGTCACTGTGTGTGCTTGGAGGACAGAGGACAACTTTGAGAAGTCTGCTCTCTCCTTCCACCATGAGGGTCTGGGACTGAACCTGTATGTTACCCAGCAGGTGACACACTCATCCCTTTCTGTTTTGTTTTTTATTTTAAGACAGGGTCTTGCTATGTACCCCAAGCTGGCTTCTACCCCATGAGCTCCTGCTTCAAACTCTAAGAGCTGGGTTACAGGTGTGAGTCACTCTGCCTGGTCACATTTACTCCCTTCAAAACAGATTCAATTAACTTTGGCCTTGAAGGCCCATTTTAGCTTCCCACTGCTGGCATGCCACGCCCTCTGTCTGCCTGGCATCTTGCCATGGCCCTGGCACAAAGCTCGCTAGATCTTCATTAAGTTTTGGGTAAAAACAGCACCATAAGACAAGTCCAGACAGCCTGTGACTGACAGCCCTCCTGAGGGGTGTCACTGGTCCAGGTGCAGGCTATTTCCTGCAGCTGAAATGCATGGGTCCAAGTTTCAGGAATTTCTGCAGTACTTGTGTATGCTCAGTAAGACATGTCGGGAATAAGACCCCCATGCACTGGTACTCTCTCAGATTTCACATATGCCCTATACTACAATTTTATATGATATTTTTAGCATAATAACATTTTCATTATGACCTATCACATGAGCCAAAGTGTGGAATTTTCCACTTAAGACATCATGGCAGCTCTCAGAGTTTTTGATTTTCACATTCAGGATGTTCAATCTGACTTTGTCTCTGGGCAGCTTTTGGCGTGCAGATGTTCCTCTCATTTTAGTGAGGCCTGTGGCTTCCATGCCTTTCCCGTGAAAAGGACGAGAGTCACCCAGAGCGCCAAGGTTCTGGATCAGGGATGCTCGGGTCAGGGGTGCTCAGGTCAGGGGTGCTCGAGGAGCTTGTCATTCATTCTTGCTGCTTCCTGCATCATGGGCACTCACTTCGCAAAGCCAACCTGACTGCTTCTAACCCCTGCCACAGCCAGTCTGCATGCTCCTCCAGAGGCCCAGAGAGATGGCTGCCAAGGACACCTCCGTGTGGTGGCTGTGGCGCTGTCTTGTGCCCTCCAGTGACACACAGGACAAGCAGCATGAAAGGGAATGCACATCCAGTGCCTGTGTGAGATCACCTGTTCATGGGAGCAGTGGCAGAGAGAGACGAGAGGGGACTGCAGGACCGCCAACACGGCTTAGCAGGCAAAGGTGTCTGCTGCTAAGCCCGATGACCCAAGTTCAATCCCCAGGACCAACAAGGTGGAAGGACAGAACTGACAACCGCAAGTTGCCCTCTGACCTCCACACACAAACAGAAACAAATGAGCAAGTTGCCCTCTGACCCCCACACACAAACAGAAACAAATGAGCAAGTTGCCCTCTGACCTCCACACACAAACAGAAACAAATGAGCAAGTTGCCCTCTGACCCCCACACAAACAGAAACAAATGAGCAAGTTGCCCTCTGACCTCCACACACACAAACAGAAACAAATGAGCAAGTTGCCCTCTGACCCCCACACACAAACAGAAACAAATGAATAAATGTAATTATATTTAAAGGGCTGGAACCTCCCTAAACTGTATCATCTACCAAACAGCCCTGAGACTAGCGGCCCACAATACTTCTGCACCTGATGGAAGGGCGTGTGCACGAGGAAGCCTCTGACACAAGGATTTTCAGAGCTGACCTGGGCGGGCCTTGAACTTGAAGTAGAGGAACGAAGCCCTTAAGCTCTCGGCCTCTGCCTCTGCCTCCGGGGAGCTGCGAGTGCAGACGCTCCTGGCTTGTGTGGGTCCAGGGACCCAATCCAGGGACTGGTTAGTGTGGACAAGCACTCTCTCAACTGAACCACATCCCCGGCTCCTAAAAATGCCTTCTTAGGATAAATATTTAGGCTATGCTTCATTCAGCATTTTGCTACTGATGCCATGGTGAACATTTTTAACTGCCTGACAGTGAAGATTCCTCTAATTTTTTTTTATAATCAAGGTTTTAGAATAACATTTCTGGGTAAAAGGAAATTCATCCTTTTTGAGGCAAGGTTTCACTCTGTAGTTGAGTCTGGCCTTGAATCTGCCTTAACTTCCTGAGCACAGGGATGACAGGTGTGTCACAATACCTGACCAAGATAATTCTTACTTTATAATTTAAAAAGATTTTATCTTTATTATTTGTGTATATGTGTGTATGTGAGTGTGTGAATGTAACGTGAATGTATGGTGTGTGTGTGCGCATGTGTGTGTATACCCAAGGAGGCCAGAAGAAGGTATCAGATGCTCTGGAATTGGAGTTACAGAAGCTGGGAGCCACCTGATTCGGGTGCTGGGAACTGAAATCAGGTCCTCTGAAAGAACACACGTGCTCGTAACTGCCACCTCTCTGTCCCTGACCATCTGTATTTTAAGTTAAAGCGTGCTACTAATACAGGGGAAAAGCCAATTTATTCTACACACACTACTGCAGATCTTACCAAGTCTTTAAACTTCGCTGAGAAGGTGAGCAAAACACCAGTCAGGTGTGGTGGTGCCTGCGTGTAACTCCAGCACCAGAGGCAGAGGCAGGAGAATGGAGGGGATTTTAAGGCCAGTCAGCTCTGCATAGTGTCACCTAGTGAGATCCTATTTCAAAACCAAAATAAACCACAACAAGAAAGCGAGAGTCACTGTGGCTCTGACTGGGGACTAAACATTTTATTACACATTTTTGTTTATTTTATTCTCTTCTTTTGTCAAATGTATTATGTGTATGAGTGTTTGCCTTCATGTATTCATCACACGCATGCTCTCTGAGTCTGAGAAGGTGCTGGCTGCCTGTCTGCCTGTCTGCCTGTCTGCCTGCCTGCCTGCCTGTCTGTCTGTCTGCTTGCCTGCTGTCTGTCTGCCTGTCTGCCTGCTGTCTGCCTGCCTGCCTGTCTGCCTGCTGTCTGCCTGTCTGTCTGTGTGCCTGCTTGTCTGTCTATCCTCTTTTTTGTTTTAGCTCTAGGAAGTATTCTTTGTATTTTGAGCATTGTTACTTGGTCATACATGTGCTAAATCTTGTTTAAGAAGGATTTCCAAGCCAGGTGTAGTAGAGCATGCCTTTAGTGCCAGCATTCTGGAGGCAGAGGTGGGTAGAGCTACATGAGTTTGACACTCGCCTGGTCCACAAAGCAAGTTCCATGACAGAAAGGGCTATACAAAAAAAACCTTGTCACAAAACAAAACCCCAAAACCCAACCCCCCAAAGGTAATAAAAGCATTCTTCATGCCACTCCCTTCCAGTGACACATGTTAACTGTAGGTTAACAACCTACTCAACAGACAACCTAGAACAAAAAGGTTTTCTCATCAGGATACAAAGCACACCATCTGGATAATTTTGAAAACCCCCACATGAGGCTCACAACACTGAGCAATAAAATCTGAATGTCTGAGATGGGGTCAGACTCAAAAGTACTGGCTCAGAGGGCAGACTTTATTTACCATCATCTGTGAAGTGCTGCTAAGTTCCAATTCTTAGTATCTCGCAGAGATAAAGTATAGAGAGCCTTTTCAGATGAACAAAGTGCCTGTAGTATGGCTGTGGGGCAAAGCTACCTCAACTAACACCCCAGTAACTGGGTGTCACTATACAGGCCAATGTAAGGGACACCTAGGAGGAAGGCGAATTCACCGCGAGGAGCGTAAGAATGACCACACATGGACTTCTCTGGTCAATGAGTAGGTGTCCCTTCTACAGGGCAGCGGTCCTCAACCTTCCTAATGCTGTGACTCTCCAATACAGTTGCACAGTTCCTTGTGTTGCAGTGATTCCCAACTGTCAGAGTATTTCAGTGCTACTTCAGAACTCTAACTTTGTTACTGTTACGAATCATACTGTATCTGATATGCAGGATACCTGATATTCCACCCCTGTGGAAGGGCTGTTTGCACCTACAGGCTGAGAGCCGCTGCTCTAGGGGTAAAGATGTGCCCCCACAAAACATGAAGAAGTCCTTTCTTGTCCACAGAGAACAGTTAGCTGAGTAGTAACAAAAATACCTTGTCTTGGCCCCAGAGTCTCACCCGAGGCTCCGAGTACTGAAGGATGTCGAAGGCGGTTTCTTTGATGATAACTGGGTTCAGGATCCTGAAGTGCTTTGGCTGGAGTGGGATTTTCTCTGCCACCCGCTTCCAGAAGAAGAGCCGTACCCAAAACGGCTGAGGAAAGAATGAGACCAGCCATTAGGGATACTCAGCACAATGTCTTCCTGTCAGCAGAGGGGAAGGGGACATCCACTAGTCATGCCAAGGTCGTGCTGACGCTGTCCAGCTGTCTATGCCAGCTGTCCTCCGGCTGACCTGAGCACACTCAGTAAATGCATGGAAGCCCAGTACACAAGCCCAGGAGTGCAACCCCGAAACCTGCAGCTTAGGAAGGTGGCACAGGCCTGACAGCAGGCCTTGAGGAAGAAACTCCCCAGGGATGGCCGACCACGGAGGTCCCAGGGAAGACCAGTGACAGGCGGGATCTACGGTGCTGTGGGCCTGTGATGGTCCCCACACCCACCTCCACTGACTCCACTTCCCAGTCACATGAAACTGCTTAGCACCTGCTGTTGGTCATGTCCTGCCCCGGCAGAGTCCAGAAAATTGCAACCATCTGCAGACCCGGGCTCTGGCACGGCATGCTCCACCACATAGCAGGCCCGCTAAGTTACCACATGTATGTTTTAACCAGAGTGTGTGTGTGTGAGTACGACTGTGAGTGTGTGCATAAGTGTGAGAGTGAGTATGTGTGTGAGTGTATGTGAGTATGATTATATGTGTGAGAGTGTGAGTATGAGTGTGTACATGTACATGAGAGTGTGTGTGCATATGTATGAGTGAGTGTGTATGTGAGAGTGTGTGTATATGTATGTGAGAGTATGTGTGTATATGTAAGTGTATGAGTTCGTGAGAGTGTATGAGTGTGTATGTATGAGTGTGTGTGATTGTGTGTGTGTGAGAGAGTGTGAGAGTGTATGAGTGTGTATGTATGAGTGTGTGTGATTGTGTGTGTGTGAGTGTGCGTGAGTGTGCGTTGCCCAGCCCCTGTGTGTTGGCAAAGGATGGTGTCTGGGACTCTCCTCTGCCGTGCAGCTCACTGGGACTGAACTGGTGGCCACGGCCTCTGCCCCCACTGAGCCTGCCCTTGCATTGAGATTGGTGTGGCTCGAGACAGAGCTCTGGGGATCACTTCACTTCTCCATGGGACAAAAATCACATCTATGAGTACTGGGCAGACGGCGGGCGGACGTGGCCGCTGGGGCCTCTGCCCTTCCAGAAGGCCCTTCGTTTACTCCAGGGAGAGGCCCCGAATACGGCACTGGAGAGCAGTCTGGGATGAGCACACAGGATCCCAGCTAGTTTATGCACACCCGGGCAAAGCTCGCTTCTTGAACTAAACGCCACTCAGATCCATTCTGGAGGGTGAAGTGCCCGGCCTCAGAACAGCTGTGTGGCCCTAAATCGGACATGTCCTTGTAGCAGCGGCCACCACAGAAAAGCCTCCTCGTTTGGGGCATCTGATTTGTCTTTCTAAGACAGGGTCTCAGGTCTCCCAGGCTAGCCTCAACTCCATGGAGCTGAGGATGACCCAGAGCTTGTCCTCCTGCCTGCACCTTGCAAGCGCTGAGATTACAGGTGTGCACCCCATTACCCCGTTCTGCGTGGTGCTAGGGATTCGTACACCAGGCAAGCACTCTACAAACTGAGCTGTGTTTTCAGTTCCACCTGTCAATTCATAATCAGGTTCTGAAAGCACTTTGCAGCTAGAGTCCTGAGGGGTTTCTACAAAGAGGGAGAATATAATTGGGAAGACAACACAAAAGTATGTATTCTACTGTGTCTATTTAAAAAGAAAAGCCCATAATTGCAATCTGAGGTACCCTCACTTTTTACCAGGTCTGACTGCCAGAAGAATTTCAGTTCTTACCAGGGTTTCATTTTTCAGCATTGCTTGAAGCCACTTGAAATCAACACTCTTAAACAGAACGGTGACGAACAAGTCATTGGCGTAGTATTCAGCATCCGACAGTGGCGCACCCTCTGGGTAAGTCATTCTTATAGTGGTTTTATTTCCGACGTGCTGAGAATAACCCTCGACCGGAGCACTGTTTAACCTAGTCAAATTAAAAGAAAAAAGGAACAACTGAAAAGGAAGCCATTAACCATCTCGCCAAACCATATGACACCCCAACATCCTCTGCCATGTCCTCCATGAATCAGGACACTGTTGGAGTAGGCTTCCCTCCAGTGGCATCGGTGCACTCCACTGTCCTACAGGTACCGGCTGAACGCAGGCTGCTGTCCATGGCATCACCCGGAGATGAGCCTAGACTGCCAACTTCAGCCATTCTGCCATAGCCTGCTGTCTGAAGCTAGCCCAACCATACAACATTTGGGGCTTTCCTGGGTAGGATTTTCTTTGAAAATCTGTTTGCTCACATAATTAAGAGCTGTTGCCCGAGTTCTAAAGTCTCCTGAGTACTTGGGGTTACAGGGATGTGCCACTGTGCCCAGCCAGTTAACGGTCTTCTGAAATCTCATCAAAGTGTCTGCCACACAGTTGTGTCTAACCTTTCTACCTCACGGCTACTTCCTCTTCTAGGTCTTAAACACCTAATCCTGTGGTTATTAAATCAAGCTACCCAAGAGGACAACTAAATGCCAAAGCTTGCCACTGGCCAGATTGCTTCCTTTCTTCTGAGATGAAAACAAAAGGCATTATTTATATAAACAGTTAAATGTGAGTTAAGTCTGTAAGCATTAATGTATGGATACAATTTATTAACTGTATATAATAGCTTTCTGATCCTGAGTATTGCGTCCTTGTTCTCAGGAAAGTCACACTCAAGTTCCTAGTTAGGGCTTGCTACCTGCAACTTTCACAAAGGGGTCAGCAGAGGGGATTGGTACAGATGCCTCTTTCAAGCGGCCAGTGTAAAATCTTTCCCTCCATGAAGGTTCACAGCAATGCACATTTGACAAAAACCCAGTTTTGAACTTTGGATTTTGGTTGCTTCCTGGGCTGTGAACATACTTTTTTATGATGCCACAGGGTAGCAGCCACGTGGATCACGAGGGGAGATGAGTGGCATCCTTTGCTTTGCTTTATGACCAAGCTGGGATGCCCGCTAGGCTGCGTAGGCAATGTGTCTCACTCCTCCCGTCCCCTCCAATGCAGAGTGGGCTGGCACAGGGGCCTTCCTCAATGGCTCTCCACCTTATTGATGGAAGTGAATGTGACTAGGCCTGCCAGCTACCTGGGGATGCCCTGCTTCTCTCTGCCTTCTGAGCCTGGAATTACAGAGCATGAAATTTACAGCTGGGCAGTCATGCCTATGGCATTTACTCAGACACTGGGCACCTAAACTCCAGTCATGCAGCAGGACCCTTCTGTACCGAGCACCATCCTTGCCCCTCGATGCATTTTCCATGGAAATGTTTGCTGGGAGTGCAGGCGGGAGCCTCTTTGTGAGCTCAGGAGCAGCTGCATAGATACAGGGGAAGTCAGCCAACGCATGAAGTGTGGGCAACCAGGGAGCCGGGAGAAGGCAGATGGGAGCTATCTTCACCATCTCCACAAGACTGTGAAAACAAAGATGCTTCTTAACCAATCTTCCTCTTTCTAAAATGACATCGAGCCCCATTTCTGCCCCTCCCAGCTGTCCTAGCCCTGTCCCCACACCAGGGAGGGTCCCTCACTCTGCCATCTCCACCCGACTCCTCTCAGGGAAGACACACTGTCCTTCTAGGCAGCTTGGTGTGCAGCTTCCTCTAGCCACCTGTCCTGGAGCCAGAAGCCTGCACTGTCTGCATCAGGTCTGCCCTCTTGCCCACGGCCTAACCGTGCACCGCTGGCTAGGATGGGCCGGGGCTCCTGGCTCTGCCTTGCACAGTGCTACTGCCACAGGCTTACTTCGTCTGCTCAAACGGGGTCAGCTACAAAGTTCTAGGAGCCTCGAGACCTTGTACTTAAGCCGTGAGGCACTGACACCTTGTGTCTTCTGTGGCACCAGCTACTCATGACGTCACCCACTGGGTCATTTCTGAGAAGAAAGCACTTAACACTGCTGGGCAACAAGAAGCATGAGCGGACGACCGCTGCCACACGCCACGGACCCCTGCAGGATCTCGCCCACCTGGCTCTGCTCTCAGTAGTCTGCGGCCCCCTTCTGCGTCTTCCTAGCTTTTTCCTGTCCCTTTGGAAACCCAGTCTTTCCTAAAGAGGCCTTTGACCCACCACACCTTGTGCCAGCCCTCTGCTTTCTATGCTCTCCTGAAGTAGCTGTGGCATTGAGAAGCCTGCCACTCACTGCTTACTACATTACACCCATTCATTCACACTGTCTCCACAGAGGATGAATCCTTCTGCTTCTGGGCTACAGATGAGGAAACTGAGGCATCATGGAGTGGCTGACCAAATAACAGATGTCTCATGTGAACATCATCATTTTGGGGATCAAAATGGCTGGAGTGCATTTTGTCAGGTCCCTCGATAACCAGTTCTTTCCACTTCTGGGTGTCTGATAGCTAAGGCCTTAGGCCCCTGGACTAGAAATCTTGCTATCACTTGACATTAGTTTTTAAACCATTAAAAGGGGCTGTCGATTACTTCTCAATATGACCCCCAGATTGTCTTCTGACATGCTTCCACTCTCTGTGTGTCACCCCAAACATCCTTAGGCTCTGCTACATTCTCCTGTCTTCCATCTGCCCATGTATCACCGCAGGATACATAGACTGAATTAGGACCTAGCTCTTGTGGCTAATTTACTGCAGTGTACCTAGGGTTGGAAAAACAGACCCCAGGCCTTGAAGATACCAATTCAACTTGTCTAAGGAACTAATCAGAACTGGATAAAAAGACATATGCACAAAAAACACAAGTAGTTTCATAATAAAACTTGAAATATTCTAAAGTAGGACAAAAGAGGCACCAAGAAACAATTATCTTCTACAGACGTTCTAAGATGCTATTCATAAAATATAAGTTTAAAACACTTCATGAAAACACAAATGTAGGGCTGGAGAGGTGGCCCAGGGTGGACAGTGCTGGCTGCTTGTCCAGAGGACCATGGTTTAGTTCCCGGCAGCCCTACTGGGCAGCATCCAACAGCCTGTAACTTCCCTCAGGAGACTGTGACACTCTCTTCTGGTCTCCATGGCCACTCGCATGAATGTGCACACAGATGCACAGACACACAAATGAAAAACAAATCAATCTTTAGAGAGAGATAGAAACGCAGACACACATGTCCAGAGCAGGAGTGAAAAGCAGCACAACAAATCAGCAGTGCTGGATATTCATGCTATTAGTAGCTGTTATTTTCTTCCTAATAATGAGTATATTTTACATTTATAATTAGACAACCTTTTTTTCTTTCCCGTGCTACCACTGAATCTAGGGCCTTGTGCATGTAAGCAATCACTCTACCACTCATCTGTCCCCTAACCTACAGAAAGAACTTTTAAGCTCCATGCCAGTGGTGCATGCACCTAGCACTCGGGAGTCCCAGGACAGCCTGCTCTACATAGTGAGTTCCAAGACAGTCAGAGCTATGAAGACAGACCTGTCTCATAAACCAACCAACCAAACAATCCAAAATCCAACCAACAAACCAACCAAACACCAACAAAAGACCCACAAAACAAGCAAACAAAAATCCAAGTAAGCAAACAAAGCCCCATTTTAAAGAGTTAGGCAAGTCAAAAGCCCAGGATGGCTGCCTACTGCCTGTACTGAGTTCTGGCTGCCCTCTCATCACTGCCCCCAGGTCTCACTACCCTAAACCCTGCTCCCAAAGCCAGGTGTCCCCAGTGACCTCCCAGCTCGCATCACCTAACAGTACTGTTTAGCAAGACCTTCCTGTCCCCATCCTTCCAAACCCCCCTCTTCTGAGAGGCCTTGCAAGTGACTCCAGCCGCAGCACACTGAATCTAAGCTAACCATTGCGTAGTTTGGGAACCTGACCATTTGTGGTTTTATGTCAACACCCCAAGAGTTGACCCAGGGCTGCTGAAGAGCTGCCGGTGTTCTTAGTGTGCTGGAGTACAGGAGCAGGAAGGCTGGCTTTGAGTAGGTACCTTATTACCACATCGAACTGGTTGAGGGCGTGGCCCAGCTCCAGGCCGTGCAGGATGCCCCCGTTCCCAATAACCACGCAGCGTTTGCAGTCCTTGGCTCTCAGGTGCTCAGGGAAGTCATGCTCAGGAAGCATATCCAAGAGGGTCTGGACTTTACTGGAGAATTCCCGGAATCCAAAAGGAGGGTCATACTTGAGCTCTGCTTCGCTGGCCCTGGGGACCTTCCGCACAAAAGGCTCCAAGTCCATGCTGTACCTGTCCTCAAATACCTGAGCCATGGCCGTCTTCGCAAACCTGGGCCGGCATTCCTTCTGTACGACTTGCCAAGCATATCTCTGAGCTCTCTGGAGGGAGACCAACATAGGCGTTAAAACCTCTCCAACATTCAAAACAACACCATCTGGCACTCCTGTGACAGCTGGACTCGCTCCCTTGTTGATCACCATTTGGCATCACACAACTTTTAGGGCTAATTTTTTGCTCAGGAGCAGGAAGGAACCAGGGGCTTCCTTGACAAGAATAGAAACTCTACAGGGGAGTCAGTTATGCCAATGAGACAAACCTGTCCTAAGAAGATGGGCACTATGATGACTGCACTTACCTTCAGTGTGCAAAGTGATCAGATTCACAGACACAAAGGAGAATGGTGGGACCAGGCTCTAAGGAGATGGAGAGGCAATGAATGTGTCCAACAGGCATGGCGTTTGGGTTTTGCAAATTGAAAGGTTCTGGAGGTCCAGCAAGATGGCTCAGTAGGTAAAGGTGCCAGTCGCCAAGCCTGGTGTCTGAGTTTAATCTCTAGGACCCACAGGATGGAAGGGGAGGGCTGACTCCCAAAGGTGGTCATCTGACCTCTATACTATGTGGCCCACCCATGCATGCACACACACAATGAAAAGAGGAAGCTCTAGCGGTCTATTAGTGGTATGTTTGCCTGGCATGTTGTAAAATTCTGGTTTGGTTCTCAGTACCCCAAATGGTTACGACGGTAGACTGAGTTATTCGGGTTTTTGTTTGTCTTTTACTGCAATAATAAAGAGCTTCATATTTTCCACCCAGCAGGGTGAGAAGCAGTCTTGTTTATCAGTAGGGTTAATCGGCTTTGGTCTGGAAGACAAATGCCCTTCAGCGTTATCAGGAAACAAGTGTCCTGAGCACATGGAACCTGTTGGTTCATGTGCATTTCCCCAGAGCTGACGGCGCCTATCAGCGAGGACCAGCTGCTGAAGGCCAGTCAGGAGACTGCCCACACGCAGCTCCTGTGTCTTCTTGCTTTCCATTTTTCTGTTCAACAGCCTGCCTGCTCACATGCCGGCTCCCAGGCAGCTTCCTCCTGTGCACACTTGAGTACATGCAGATGTGTGGCATGAGGTCCTGTATTTCCCAGGAACTGGTCTTTAAACCTGTCAGTCTATCATAAAGATTCCTACTGTTGCAGTTTTAAACATTACCTTAGCTGGTTTTCCTCAGAGTCTTAGTACTATTTTTACTCCATTTCTTATTACCCTTTATTCTGTGTGCAAGTGTATGGGTGTGGATGCATGTGCCTTGGTGTGCGTGTATGTGTGTGTGGGTGTCTGGGGACAGCTTGCGGGAGTCGGCTCTCTCCTTCCCTGGCATGGGTTACGGGGTGGGCGGCTGTCAGTCTTGGCAGCAGGTGCTTCTTACACATGGCTCCACCTCACCAGCCATTGTCTAATTTTTGTAGAATATATTTTTGAGGGGAACATACTTCCCTCATTTGAGTAGAAAACCTTTAAAAATGGCTTAAAAGTATGGCCATGAAGAGTTGTTTAGTGTCTGTGAAGGGCACGGTGTGTGCATTTTAGGGATTGATGTCACTTTGGAACGGGAGAAGTGACGGACAGTCTCACAGACCCACACCCACTGAGGCACTCTACAATAGGGTCATTACTAACGAGCATCCTTTGTGGTTTCAAGGTGGCACATGCAGAAGAATGAACGGCTGATCTGGGCTGCTCACTGCCAAGGCCTGAAACAGCAGCTTCTACACCTACAGGAAAGAGACGACATTCCACACTTGCATTTTCCCTGAGCAATCAGTTGGAAAGCCAAGCAAGGAATCTCTCATGACCCTGTGTCCTTACAAACACTAAGCATATGAGGCTCCATTCATCCTTAATGCCAAAGTTGGGGAGGTGAAGCAAACAGAAAGACTCCTGCTACGGTCTTCATAGACCCTATAGACTCCAAGACTGGTGGTCACAGAAAGCCATTTTCGGAGCCCCAAAGGCCCAATTCACCTCAAGGATACATGCCCAGCACATGGTTTCCCATGTCACCTAGGATGCAAAGGAACATCTGCAGAGTGTCTAAGGAGACCCGGGAATGGTCTCGCTACCTGGACAGGAAGGGGGTTGTGAGCAAGCGGGAAGTGTGTGCACAGCTCTCTCGTGCTGCCAAATCTTTTCTGTACAAGTCTCCTTTGGAGAGGAGTGAAATTTCATTCCACCCCCTGTCCTGGAAAAGCATTCAGTTTCAGGCTTCAAATTTACTCTCTCATACTGTGAGCAGAGCCACACTGTCGTCCTCCTCTGTGGCAATGCTTCCCGTGTCTGCTTCACAGCCTGGACAGGAAACCGGGGGCGCAAGCAAGCACAGCCGAATGGCACTGGTGCTGTCAAAACCACCACTCGTCCCTCCTCACTTTTGTTTCCACTTGTTTAAACACGGGCTGAGCTCTGAAGGTGTCGGCAATCACATGGGATGACTTTTCTAACTACAATGTACTTTGGTGTCTCTCCTCTTTTGCGTGCAGGGGCTTCGCAGCTTAAACAAACAAACAAAAATAAGAAATGGAACAGCTCACTTTAAGGAACTGGGATACTTAGAGGAGGTAGTGGTTCCTGAACACGGCAGCCAAAAAACAAACAAAAAAAAAACAGTGGGGGGTGCTGACTGGAAGGCGCCATCTAGGCGGCCCTGAGATGCAGAGAACCATGACACTGTGTCAAAACTAGGGATGGAAATAAAGGCTCAGTTCTTCAAAGTCATCTGAGCCACACTTTCAGTGTGCCTAAGCTCCTTTCAGAGACTTCTATTGGTCTTGTTAACAACTGGCATGTTAATGGACACCAGAAACAAACAAACAAAACGTAAGCGCCACAGCTGGGCAGCTGCTCTCCGCTGCAGTGCAGGGTGCCATTCGTTTCCAGATGCTGGACACAACCACCGAAGCCAACAGGGGTCGCTCTTCCGAGACAACACACGTACAGCATTGAATCCTCACAGAAAGCCAGGTGTGCGCTGCAAATCTGCAGTCCAAGTCCATTGTGTACAACAAATAACAGATTGGTGCCTGACTGCTGCGGCTTGGAGGACTTCCCATCTCTTTTCTTGCTGTGCCCCACCCCAAGCCCTCCATGACACGCTGCACACACCAGAAGGGGGACTTCTTGCCAAGACCTTTCTGAAGAGTGGGGCAATCTGAAAGGGTTAGAACTGGTTTTGATGTTGCTGCTGTTCTGTGTTTTCAGAAGGGTGGGAGCAGTGAGCGGGCAGAGCGGGTAAATGTGCTCTGCAAGGCCGACACCCCGAGTTTGGTCCCTGGAACCCACATGGTAGAAGGGAAGAAGCACCTCTTGTAAGTTGTCCTATGACCCGTATGTGTGTGCTGTGGCAAGTATGAGTCCACACACACACAAATAAAGAAATGTTTTTTTAAAGAGTTCACAGTAAGCCCGAGCCACACGTCACCTGCCTTCAAAAATGCCTCAAGTAGTCGAACAAAGGCAAACAGAACTTGCCTCCAGCTTCACCATGGCTTTCAAGGGTTAGGTATGCAAAGCAGTCCCCTTCGCCCTCTCCCCAGTGGAAAACTGTAGCAAACTTCCTCTTATTCTTTCCTGTATTATTTGAAACTTGAGGATTTGGCTGTTGCTTAGCTTTAGAACCAGGGTCTTACTGCACAGCACACCCTGGCTCCAATCCCAGCTTCAGTCTCTTAAGTGCTGGGATTACCACTGTGGGCTACTGTGTCCAGCTCCTGTGTCCAGTTACTATGTTAGTTTTCAATTGGAAAGATGAACACATTATGCTAAGTGTAAAAAGCCAGCAAAAAAGGCGGTGGGCTGTATTCACATCAAACAGGAAACACCTTAGAGCAGAGAGGGATTCCTGGTTGCCTGGACCAGGCATCGAGCTAACAGTCCTGGAGTTTCTTTAGGGATGATGAAAAGGCTCTGTACACACACTACCATGCAGCACAGATCTGTAAATATGTAGAAGGCCATATGCTTTAAGCGGTGAATTTTATGATGTGTTAATTGTATCTCAATAAAGTGGTTAGAGAGAGAGGCTGAGAGGGAACAAGGGAGCAGCTGCACCCAGTGCTCCAGCGGAGGCTGAGCTGGGAGGCCGCGAGGGGAAGCCGGTGATGGGCCATGCAGTCACACGCGGATGGAGGTGTCGCCACGTGCTGCTGAAGGTAATGAGACTTACGGGGGAGGTGCCACTGCAAGTTCAGGGTTCAGAAACCCTACTGTCCAATCACAGGGCACACCCGGGGCAGAGACAGAACAGAGACAACGGACGAGGACAGCAAACCGTTAAGAGCCACCTTGGTGTGCAGGCCTTCCTAAGACTCTCAGGAATTGTGTGAACTCAACCTACTCGCAAATACTTCACAGTTCAGACACACTGGCAATATACTCACATGAAGTAATAGAGAGGAAGTGACAAATGGCAGATCTCAAGCTTTCCTCCCACAGTCTGGAAGCCAGTCCAACACACCTGTCATTAACCCCGCAGGCAGGTCCCATCATTTGCCCTGAAGCAGATCTTTCAGGCCATGTAAGTGTTCCCACCTTTTCTATGATGCCTCATACATGATGCCTGAGATACAGTCCTCAGTCTGTTTTTGGTCTTTATCAAGAGTCACTGAAGAACTTTAAAGAGCAATAGCTACCGTAATCATGGCGGTCATTAAGCTGAGTCGTTAAGCTGTTCTTCCAGAGGACCTAGGTCAGATTCCCAGCATTCATCTGGAGGCTCACAACTATCTGTAATTATAATTCTAGGGGATCCAATGTCCTTTTCTGGGAGAGATAATGCTCTCGGGCAGCCAGTCTCTATGTCTGCCAGGTGGACTCCATGTAAGGCATTATGGAAACTCATCCGCTCTGTGCCCAAGCACTGAGCACCTCCTCACAGACTCCAGAGCCATCATCTGGCAGGCAGGTAGTCATGGTACATGTGATTAAAAGAACAGGGAAATAAGATGCATAAGAAAGTGGGGAAGCTTGGCAAAGAACAGGGCAGAAGAATCCAGAGACTCAGTAACCTATACCAAACACACTCTCTTAGGCCTTTCCCAGGAGACAGAAAACAACAGGAAGTCAAAAACCCTGGAGCAAGAGTACTGTGAAAGGCCTTGGAACTGAATGGGCTTTAGGGATGTCTGCAAGGCCAGACCAATCTGCAGAGGACGAGGCTCCAAGCAGAGGCTCCTGGGCACTCGAGGCTCCGAAGCAGATGTGGAACACTCATGAAACAAGAGTTGACAGGAAGCATCTGAGGCTGGAGGTTTGCAGCAAAGCAAAAGCCATGACTAAGCCACTGAGGTCAAGTGGCCTTCTCATCTCAACCACAGAAACGGAAGCATCTGAAGAATACAGACTAAAAGAGGAATGAGTGAATCCAAATCCAGCAAGAGAGGAAGCATCTAGAAAGGAGCAGACACGCGCCATTCCTAATACTTCCCAGTTGAGGAAACTTGGGCCCAGTGTATTCAGCGCCATTGGGTTTGGTTTGGTGAGGCAGGCCTGGAACTGGCAGCAATCTTCCTGCCTTTGTCTCCTAAGTGCTGGGACTACAGAGTGGTCGGGACCCTGGCTCGATTGCTTCATCTCCAATCCCCAGTCACCTCAGCTGTGAGACAGGGAGGACAACTTGCTACATCCCAGGCGATCTTGAGGACTCTCTGAGCTGAGAGCATGTTACAGCTGCAGCGTGACCCCTGACACATACCAAGCACAGAACAAGGGCAGCTACACTGGCTCCCTGGGTTAGATGTCGGTGAGCAGGTCAGACCTGCGGGCCACTGTCTGTAGACAGACCAGACAAGAGGCGGGGATGATGAGGAAAGACAATGACAGAGTGAGTGTCACAGTATGTGTGACAGTCTGTTCCTACTGGCGCTCACTCCCACCTCGCCACCCTGTATTAAATCACCACTTCTTTTTACCTTGGGCTGAACACTGCAAACTTAACTACTCAGTACTTCACGCATCAAACAACTTAGGAAACATCAACAAAAACTGAAAGAAAAACTGTAAATGCAATACTCTGTGAAAATCTTTCAGACTAAAACCTGACTTTGTACTCACAGATAGGTGCCTGGAACACCAGGATTGTTGAACAGGCAGTGCTGTCTCATCCCTGAAGGCTGGGGATGGAGGCTGCTAGTAGCCTGCGTGATCCTTGAGCAATCTGTATGGCCAGGGGCTCCCCCACGCTCTTTCAACCAGGACTGGGAGTGCTAACAGCCCACATGACCTAGTATTAGCTGCGTGACCAAGACGACACCAGAACCTCCCCATGATCCTTAGGATAACACATGCAGCCTGTCTTTATCTTCATGGAAGAAGTGACATGTACTTTGAGAAGAGTTGCAATATAATCATGCCTCCTTGTGCACATGAGGAAACTTTTCCCCACACTGTACTGTATTTAAATGTGCCGAAAGTAAACTGCCCAGTGTCAGACTTGAGAAGTTTGAACCAACACCGGCTATGGAGTCGTGCTGAAGCAGATTTCCTTCTTGCTCACACGGATCTTTCCTCTGCTGGTTGTGGTGTTTACAGAGATCCCACAAAAACTGAAGCCCAGGAACGACACACCACATCAACAGAATCATCATGATGAATGAACTCCATGGAAGGTGCCTCAACATGTGTCTAGTAGAGTCCACTAGCAAATGGACATTAATTCTTCAGGATGAAGGTCCAGGCGGCAGGGTGGGAAAGGGGGCATGTCTGGTTTTGGAGTGCTAAGACTGAGTTTTCCTTTGTCCTAACTTGCTTTAACTGTCAACAGGACTCAGCCTAGGATCACCTGAGAAGGGAGTCTCACCTAAGAGGCTGCCCAGGTCAGACTGGCCCATGCGCATGTTTGTGGGGACTGTCTTGACGGTTACTGGCGGTTAGGGGCCCTGCCCACTGTGAACAGTACCATTCCCTGGGCAGGTGGGCCTGGGCTCATAAGGAAGTTAGCTGAGCACGAGCCTGTGACAGCCAGCAGGCAGCGCTCCTACGCGCTTTCTGACACACTGCCTTGGGTGTGAGTGAGTTCCTGGTTACAGGGCAAGCAGGTCTACCTTAGCATTCAGCCTCGACTTCCCTCAATGACGGACTGCAATAACTGAACTGAAAGAAAGCCTCCCTCCCCTAGGTTGCTTTTGGTGAGAGCATTTTGTCACAGACCACAGCTATGAAAGTAGAATGCTTCTTTAGGTTTTCACTGCGACTTCTCTGCCAATCAGCAGAGATGGCGTCCTGCCAAAGTGTGTGCATGGACACGTGTGGCCTCACACTACATGCAGCAGCTCACCTCTTTGTAGTCAGACTTCCCACCAGGAGTTCTTTTCAGGTCACATTCTTCGACATTGTAGTTCAACTTGAGGATGTACAGGAGCCACACAGCAAACCCAACCAAGGCACACCTAAGATGGGCGGAATCGGGTGTAGTAATACAGTCTGCGACACCCAGAGAGAAACATGAACTAAGGCAGTCCTAATTCAAATGAAATAAAAGTAGAATCGAAGGCCGTGGTTCTCAACCTGTGGCTCACGACTTTTTTGGAGAGCTGTTCAACCCTTTCACAGGGATCACAGATCAGAAATTCTGTATTGCAGATATTTACGTCACAATTCATAACTGTAACAAAATTATAGTTATGAAATAGCAGCAAATTATTTTTATGGTTGGGAGTCACTACATGTAACCTGAAGAACTAACTGTATTATTAAAGGGTTGCAGCATTAGGAAAGTTGAGAACCATTGATCTATGGTCACCATACAGTAAAAGGAAGGTATCATTTCCTGATGAGATAAATTAGTCATTTATGAGTCTCTTTTTCTTAAGTAAATATAGAATCACTACACCCAATGCCTCTTTTTTGCAAGGGCAGAAAATCCAGATAGTAAAATCTAAATCACAAGGCTGATGCTGGAACTGTAGTAGTAGTAGTAGTAGAACTAGAGAATATTTGCTTCGATTTTTTTTTCTGCATCTTTAAATACTGTCAGGCCTTTAACAAAGAAACAGTCCAGGTGCAGGGGGAGGTGGAGAGCCTAGATGCAGTTCTAATGCAGGAGGTTCTCGTGGGTTTTAGAGAAACAGTCTCCCCTGGGGCTAACCACCATCTGTAACTCCAGGCCTAGGGGATCTTCTCCGGCCTCTAGCACTGGCACACACGTGGTGCACAGACATTCTTGCAGACAAAACGTTAAAAACGAAAAACAAAACAAACAGACCTTACTAACCTACTTGCATTTCTAGAGAATCCTACCGAGGAATGAGTGATTAGAGAACACCAATAGTTACCCTTAAGCACATCGAAGACTGTTTATACAGCTCTCATAAATTCACACTAGCTTAGCATCATACCATGCACACACGCATGCACACAGACAGTTGGACAGACACACAATCCCTGGAGGAAAGAGAGTGTTTAGTTTTGGCTCTAGAGACTGTGGTGGGTTTTGTTTGTTTGGTTGTGTTTTTCTGAGACAGGGTCTTTCTAATTAGTTCTGGCTGTCTTGCGGCTTCCTATCTATGCAGACCAGGCTGATCTCTAGCTCACAAAGATCCTCCTGCCTCTGCTTTCCACGCACTGGAAATTAAAAGTGCACACCACATGGCCCAGCCGAGACCTCTGTTTTAGTAAGTCTCCAGCAGCATTGGAGGTTGAAATGTCTAAGCCACAATTTAAGAGCCATTGCTTTACATAACATTCTTAAGACCTATTTACTGGTATTTTATGTGTGTGAGTATTTGCCTGCATGTATGCACGTTCACCACATGTGTGCTTGGTCCCCAAGGAGGTTAGATGAAGGTGTGAGATCTCCTGGAATTGGAGTTACAGGTGGTTAGAACCGCTACACACACCATCAAGACCAAACCCAACAGTGCAGGAAGCACTCCAGCATGCTCTCTGAAAACAAAGGTAAGGAATAATCTTTTGAGAAAAAGAATGCATTTCCCTTCTTTCTTTCTTCCTTTCTTTCTTCCTTTCTTTGTGCTTGCAATCTCAATGCATGTGAACACCCCCCCCCACACACACACACTATGTAACTTAATTTAAAAATAGAAAAAAGGAAGAAAAGAAAGGAAGGAAGGAGGAAAAAAAGTTTCAAGTTGGTTTATCTGGAACTAAAGAAACCTGCCAAGTCCTTCCTTTGCTAATTTTCCTAGGTGCTGGGATGTAAGAGTCTCCTGGCTTAAACAGCTGCTGTCCTCTCCATCAAACCCATCTCTCAAATTCAAGCAGTGCAGAAACTCATTCATCTATGTCCAAGTCTTCGCTTTATCTGCTCCTGGAACCCAGAGTTCTCCTCTAATTTCAGGCAGGTGCGAACCTCACTGAACACTTCTAACCTTATGCTGTTGACCTGGAAGTAGTCTTAGGGCCTAGGGCTTGTGCTTACTTGCAGATGTGTTTTAGAAACGAACTGGGTCTTCTCATCTTGTGCTGGGTTCGGGTGTACCATTGCAGGGAGTTCCTTGAGCAATCACTTCTCAGCTTTACAGAGGTGAATTCACTTGGCATTGCTGGGAAGAGAGAGCAAATGGGGGAAGAGAGAAGTGTTAGGTGGATGAGACTTGAAGAGACATTAAATGGACACAGCCATGCTTGGAGTGCTACTTGGTAATAAAAGGTATGGCTACAGGCACTCACACAACTCGCACGAAACTAGAGGGAGTGACATCGAGATGAATGTTAAAGGGTCACACACTGTATAACACTCTTCAGACAACAAAGCCACGGAACCAGAGCGCACAGCAATAGACGGAAGGGATTACTGGGAGGGGAAGATGTGTAGGGACACATCTATAATCCCAGCTCCTGAGAGGCTGAGGCAGGAGGGCGCTGACTGCCAGAGCTATAGACACTGTCTCGGGGTGTGGCTCGGTGAGGGACCCGGAAGTGACAGAAATGTTCTGGATCTTGACATTTCTTGCTGCCATGCCTGTTGAGACACAGCACTGTAGTTTTGCACGATGCCATAGAGGGGGAAAGGTGTACAGAATCTACAGATTGTCACATATGGATCTAAAACTACTCCAAAATTTAAAAGTTACTTTGGGGTGGGAGCTGGCAAGATGGCTAAGTAGGTAAAGGCAATTGCCAGCAAGTCTGATGACCTGGTTTTGAAGTGCTTGGACACTTTCTGAAGTGCTGGAGGCTGTTTTTCATACAGAATAAAAAGCCCTAAACAAGCTTGGTTGATTCAACTGCACCTGATCACAGGGTGGAGGTGAAAAAGATATAGGCAGGAAGTACCTCAGGATCTATCCCTTCCCTTGACTGGGCCTGCTGGAAAATATGTGGCCTTATGGGTTCTGCCTATAGAAGCTACTACAAAATGTGACTCGCTATCATTTTTCTGTGAACTCCAGAATGTTCCTGACCAGAGTCCATCGTCTTGACCAATATTTAATTAAAGCTTGCTTCAAATTTGGCTCAAAAATTTCTGGGAATGGTCATATTCTCAACCAGATTAACACACCTCACATGGTGGAGTTCCTGGTATCCCTCTTGGACTTCAGGTTGAAAAGAAAGACACCTATTCAGACAACTGTTATTAGTTCAGTGCTATACCCTGAAGTTCCCAAGGAAAAGGCCACACAGCTGCATTGAAGACTCTAAACCAGTTGTGAGGTTTAAACTTTAAAACCTAGGAGTGCTGTAAAGCTGCTGATCCAGAATCCAGATAATCTTGGGCTATCTCAATAACCCTCCGTAGCCCTTCAGTACCCGTGTTCTGCATCTGACTTAGCACGTCAGATGCAAATCAACTTTCAACTACCAGGCAAAACCTCTGGAACATATGAACTCACAACCAACCCAAAAGCTAATACTGTCATCAGATACCACCTAAACCTGCAGCAGAGATGCCCCCACTCTGATGTGACCCACCTACCATGCATTTGGTGAATCCTTTAACTCATGAGCTTCTTTTGTTCTGTGTCTATAAAAAAATCCACGTAACTGTTCCATGCTTCCTGGGCAATGACCAGCTGTTCCGCATTCTCTTTGAGGTGTGTCGCACTTATTTTCAGCTGTCAACACGACACAAACTTAGTCATCTGGGAAGAGGAACATTAACTGAAGAGCTGCCTCCTATAGACTGGACATGTCTGAGGAACATTTTCCCAATTCTCAACTGATGCTAGCGGCCCTGTGGATGGTGCCAGCCCTAGGCTGTATTTTAAAAAGCAAATTGAGAAAGCCACAGGGAGCAAGCCTGTGAGCAGCATTCTTCCATGGTCTCTGCCTCAGCTCCTGCCACCTGGTTCCTGCCTTGATCTCCTGCCCTGGCTTCCAATCATGATGGGCAGTAAGACCAAGCAGACCCATTCTTCCCTATGATGCTTTTGGTCATGATGCTTATTACAGTAACAGAGTAAAACCAAAATAAGGTCAGAATGTCAGGTACCAATAAAGCAAAATTATAGCGTATCTTGTATGAGCACTGGTTGCTATTATGATAAATTTACATAGTTAGTAATATTTTTACCATATTTAGTTTTTCTGACTGAAAGGTTAAATATACTCAGTCTGTCTATTCTGTGACCCCCACCCCAACACCCACCTCCCTGGGACTGAACCCAGGGCTTCACATGGTATGTGCCAGGTCTACTGAACTACACATCCTGGCCCTCAAGTTGCATCTCATTACTCGGTTTACTTCCCTTTGCAGACAGGCTCTCGCAGTGCAGTTCAGGCCCACCTGAACTGGTAACCCTCCGGCCTCACCCTCCCTAACACTGGAACTGAAGGCTGTACCACCACACCTGACTAGACTTTTGTCGTTTCTTTGAGGAAAAAAACCTTTTTATCTTCTTTTTTTTTTTTCCTGGTTTGGTTTGGTTTTTTTTTTTTTTTTTTTTTTTTTTTTTTTTTGAGACGTGGTTTCTCTTTGTAGCCTTGGCTATCCTGAAAAACCTTTTTATCTTAAACTGACCTTGAATGCTAATCCCAGCACTCAGGAATCTGAGGGAGCAGGACCGTGAGATCAAGGCCAGCCTGACCCACACAGTGACAACCTGTCTCAAATAGAAGTAAACTGACCCTCAGATTATTTCAATTTTTCTTTTTCATTTCCCTGCTACTGTAGATAACCTGTCTTTCAACTGGAGGGTTATAACTGGGGAGATACCAATTCTAGACTTAGAATATTTGATACCTCAGTGTAACATTCTACCATGTATGCTCAAAAAACAGCGCCAAAGACCTTATTAGGAAACCTTTGCTGAAGCTAATACTGAAGCCTTAAAGGAAATGTTACAGCAGAGACCCTGGCAACACACTACAGTATGTTCAGCTGGGTAAGCAGAGGCGGACGACAGAGGCCGGCGGCAGCTTACGGGGCTCTTCTAGTGGAGTTTGGCACCAATAAATATGAAGACAGTGGAGGCCTGGCTTGCAGAAGGGACAGAGGCAGGGGACATAGGTGTGATGTTTCACACAAGAATCTAGCTTTATTTATCCCATGTCCTGAGAATCTTCAAGAGAAGTTAAATTTAAAGATAACAGTCTACATTTTTGGCAGAACTTTGAAGGCAGAGCAGTGGTCCGTGTTGAGATAAACTCTTGTGCACTGTGTAAAGCTGTCCTAGTATTCAAAAGCTGAGCTCTGTGCCAGCAGAAAGCTGAGTACAGGCCAGACTTTGGTATTGGTATTCTTATGGCTGCATCGTATTTTGTAACACTCCCTCCAACACCTTCTGATTGGTTTAGTAAAGAACTGACAGCCAATATCTAAGCAGGAGAGGACAGGCAGGACTCTGGTAAAGAGAAGGTCTCTGGTGGGACCCAAAATCAGGCACCAGACAAGGCGGTAGAAACAGGTTCCAGTGCTAAGGAGGAGCCACATGGCAGAACAGAGATTAGTAGAAAGGGGTTAATTAAGTTATACGGGCTATTGAGAACAAGGTAAGGCCAAGCTTTCCCGTACTAGTAAAAAGTCTCTGTGTCATTACTTGGGCAGCTGCCAGGTGCAGACAGTCCTGTAATAACTGGCACCCAACTGTTCTGGCTGTCGCTGAGCAGCTGAGGTGGACAGATCCGCACTACTGCAAGGGTTGAAACAATATCGAAGTGTTTCTCAGGGTCAACATATCTGATACATCTAAGGTCCAATGGCAGCCTGACCACACACCTGAAGCTGACATCAAAACTTGGCAATGTCAAACCATCCTCCACATGGTACCAGTGTTGAAAGCATAACAGGATCCAAGACTGAGGGAGACATAGAAAGCGACTGAGGCTAGGCACTACAGGGCGAGCCTGAGGCGTTCCTACATCGAGGCCACGAAACGTCATCGTGGGAAGCTGTGAGGGTGAACGGAGCCTTAGTTTCACGGAGACCTAAGGATACTGAGGATGTCAGGATTGCGGAACGTTAGCCAAGGAGAGCCATAGGCACAGAATGCAGCCAACCTCAGGAAGAACCCGTGTGCTGAGGCAGTAGAGCTGGAGCGGCGGGCATCTCCAAGTCCACTAGAGCTTGGCAGACTTCACCACCAGCTCTAGATGTTGGACATGTTCCTGCAGGATTTGGTGTTTTTCCTGTTGGATTTCAATTTTGTTCTGGTGGGACTGTTTTACACCATCCTTCCATTTTGAAGTGAAAATGTTTGTTTTGTAGCAATACATAGCTTGATTTTTTTTTCTTTATAGAAGTCACAGTGAAGGGACTTTGTATTTCTTAAAATGTTGGAATTTTTAAAGATGGGGGATTGTTCAAGCTGGCAAGTTTATGTTATTAACGTGAGACTTTGTGGGTAAGGGGTGGCTTAAAAGTGAAGTGTCTTCCAGTCATGTTGATAAGATAAGGCATTGATTAGATCACACTGGCCTGTGGGAATGTCTATAGGGATTAACTTGATTACAGTAACTGAGGTGGAAAGACCATGTGGTGATGGCACCATTGGCTAGGCCAGGGACCCTGAATCGCCAGGAGGGCAGAATGCGGCTGAGCACAAGCATGCATGGATCTGTGTGCTTCTCTGCAAGACTACGGATACACTGTGGTCAGCGGTCCCGAGCCCCGGTCACTGTGACTTCCCTGCAATGACAGGCCTGGACCTTGGGCACTAATGAACCCCTTCCAGGCTGATAAGATGGCGGGTAGAGGCTCTTGAGGTCAAGCATGATGACCTGGGCCCAACCCCTGACTCACATAGTAGAAGGGGAACACTGACTCCCCAGAGTTGCCCACTGGCTTCTAACGTGTGCTGTGGCATGCAGGCCGCACCCCTGGAGGAGAAAGTGTAATACAATACAATACAACTCTCCTCGGTTGCTTTTATCAAGAGTATTTTATCACAGTAACAGAAACGTAATTATGACATGAACAATTCCACTGCTAGTAGTCCATTCAATTAGCGTATATGATGTGGAAATACTTGAGGTAGAACTACAGGCCATTACATTCCCATCCTACCTGCAGGACCTGCCTCTCTGCGCCCTCCTACACACACACTGTCCTTTGGCTCTGTGGGACATGCTATTCAGACTTTTTTTTAAAATATAATTTGTCTGTGTCCCTCACTTGAACAGTTTCTTCAGGACTGGCCTATTGTCTCTGCTCAGCTCCCTCCTGGTTCCCTACTCTTTCTGCTAAGTACTTGGCTCCCCAGGGCATATCAGTTTAACCCTATCCTTCCTCAGGCTATGGGGCCGCAGCCTGTACTTTATAGTTTCACTAACCACTTCACATAGAAAAGGCTGATCTTTGAAGGTATTTTTCTGTTCGTACACAGGTGTAATAGATCTTTTCAAGCCTATATGTTTAATAAGAAAATCCTTGTTAGAGCTCCGGTGAAGGAACGTAACAAAGAGTACTGTTGCTCTTACAGGACCCTGGTTCAGTCCCCACCACCTACGTCAGATGGCTCCCAACTGCCCGCAGCTTCAGCTCCAGGGGATCTGACATCGTCTCCTGACCTTCTCAGGTAACTGCATGCAACCATGCAACACACATGCACACGCGCACACATGTGGGGGAGGAAAAGAGTAGCCGAAGGGGGGTAAAAATTAATCTTTAAAGAAAAGGAGCACTCCTAGTCTCTGTGTAGAATATTTTACCCTGAAGAAAACTTAGCCAGGTTGGAGATGGCTCGGTGGTTAAGAGCACTCCACTGCTCTTCTGAAGGCCCTGAGTTCAATTCCCAACACTCACATGGCAGCTCACAACTGTCTGATGCCATCTTCTGGTGTGCAGATGTATATGCAGACAAAGTATCCACCCACATTAAAGAAGTAAGTAAATAAATCTTTTTTTAAAAAAGAAAATTTAGCCAAACTTTACTAGGCCAACTACGTTATATATCTCACAAAAGGCAGGAGGGGGCAGGGCGCATCACTGTCTCTACTTCTGCAGGATGGAAAGGTAGTGCTCATCAGAGAAGCCATTGATAGTAATACCACATTGCTATAATTTATTATTATTTATATCTTATTTTGTCATTCAGGTTACAGGGAACTTAAATACTACATGCTATGTAATTCCAGTTATGTACATACACTTTATTTTGCATTTTTTTGAGATAAGGTCTTTCAACATAGCCCTGAAACTCACTAAAATGTAGTTCTGAAACCCACTAAAAACCAGGCAGTCTTGTACTCACAAAGATCTACCTACTTATTTCAGCCGACTAAGTGCTAGGATTAAAGGTGTGTGCCACAGGATATGTGTGTATGTGTACATATATATATATAATCATTTATAAAATATATTTATAAATCATGTACTAAAACTTTATATATTTTTAAAATTACATCATGGGACAGCTTGAAGAAGACTCAGCTCTCTCCTTCCATGCGGGTTCTGGAAATCAAGCTTGTCACCAGGCATGATGACAAACGCCCCGCCGCTTTGTCCGCTGAGCCGTCTCACCAGCTCCCACTTATCTACTTGACAGGGTTTCTCCTGAGCCCGGCTGTCCTGGAACTCACGCTGCAGACCAGGCTGGCCTTGACTGCACAGAGATCTGCCTGCCTCTCCCTCCCCGGTGCCGGGATTAAAGGCGCCACCACCAACCCGCTCCAACGTCCACTTTTGAAATGAATGGATTTTAGGAATGGAGAGAAGTTAGTGCTTGCAAGGGACTGAGTGCGCTGTTTGCAGGAAAAATGTGAAAGTGGTTATACAAAAACAATGTGGGAAACTTCCGGATCTTAAAGGGTGGCATACAGAAGCGATGAGTATGTGCAGGATGGATCACCAGTTATAGGTTCTCCAAACTTAACTTTCATGAAATGAAGAGTGGACCACTGAAGACAAGAGTAGAAGAGATGCTTCAAAGCAGTAAGAAATGAAGTGGCAAACTGCATAAGGCAGATGCGGCACCCGCATACCGGGAGGCACAGGCCTACATCTGAGCTTACCAAACCCTAAAGCACCTCCTTCACCGGACTGGTATCAGATTTTAACCTTCTCAAGGGACATATATGGGTAAACAGAGGTGCTGAGAAATCCAACCCACCCTTCTCCGCCACCACTGCCTGGGAAGAACAGGGCTGGGAACAGTGGGTGGCACGCATGGACATGAGGGTACATGCTGCTTCAAGCAACATCTCAAGTTGAGAAACAGTGAGTAAACAAACATGGCTGGGGTGAGCTGCCCAGAAAGGGGAGCCGCACACATGAAGGTGATGTCCCAGGGGGTGGGAGGAAGGTTTATGAGAAATGGATTTCACAACAGATGAGGAAATTAGCCCAGTTGGCTGAATGCTACACTCCCAGTGACTCTGAGGAGAAACAGGTAAATGAGAAACCTGGAGGCCACTTGAGGTGGACCAAGAGCTCGAGGAGGCAGCAGCAGGGTGACTATGAAATGATGAAAGGATCCGGTACACCAAGGAACAGAAAGAAGCAGGCGTGGATGTCAGGTTGTATGTGGTCTAAGGTGGTGATGAACCTAACATGAGAGATGATCAGATGCGGCTGATCAGGAGAAATGTGGACTGGGATGTGACAGAGCGTCTGTCCTGACCGCCAGCCCACACAGACCCAAGTGAGTTAAGCTGCAAGGGACTACCACATGGAACAAACGGACTCTTCTCTCCTGTGCTACCAGTTATGGAATGTAAGAGACAGCTGCTGGACTTACTTTGTGATTTTGTAAACCTGTAGCGTTATGATAGATAGGCTTCCCACAAAGACAAAACCAGCACCGGGTGTGCACCTTAAAGTTCCTAGTGACACAGTTCCAGCGGCAGTGAGTGTGAACTGGGCACGTGAAGCTAACGAGCTCAGCCCAGAGGTCTTGCTACTGTAGAGGTAAGAGCAAACGCTGGAGAACAGCCAGGCAAGAATGGTGCTGGAGGGCAGTGCAGGCAGGAAGAAGGTAGTTTGGGGTCCTTGCTGGCTAGTTTTATGTAACTTGACAAAAGCTAGTCATCTGAGAGGAGGGAGCCTCACTGAGAAAGTGTTGCTGTAAGGCTGGGCTGCAGGCTAGCCTGTAGGGCAGTTTCTTAACTAGTGATTGGTGGGGAAGGGCCCAGCTCATTGTGGGTGGTGCCATCCCTGGGCTGGCGGTCCTGGGTTCCGTAAGAAAGCGGCCCATGGGGAGCAAGCCTGTAAGCAGCAGCCTCCATGGCCTCGGCAGCAGCTCCTGCCTTCAGGTTCCTGCCTAGTGAGTTCCTCTCCTGACTTGTTTTGGTGACTGTAATGATAATCTTGGTTATCAACTTGACTGTATCTGGAATTAACTAAAATTCCCAAATGGGGCACACTGGTGAGGAGTTTTTGCTTAACTTGGAGTGGGAAGATCCGCTTTTAATCTGAAATGTGACTCAGATCTTCTGAGGTAGGAAGACCTGCCTCTAATCTGGCGAGGCCATCTGCAGGAGGCCTATGTAAGGACATGGAAGAAGGAAGGTTTTGCTCTTTGCCTGCTTGGTCACACATTGCTAGCAAGTGTATTTCTTCACTGGACTTCAGGGCCTATTTTTGTGCACTGAAGACCAGCTGAGGCATTCAGCCTCACTGACTGAACAACTACTGGATTCCTGGAAATTCCATTCATGGACAGCCACTGTCGGACTGGCTGGACCACAACCCGTAAGTCACTCTAATAAATCCCCTTTACAGATGTACATATATACATATACAGAAGGGAGGAATCTATTCTGTAAATTCTGTTACTCTAGAGAACCTTGACTAATACAATGATGAACAGTGATGTGAAAATGTAAATGAAATAAATTCTTCCCAAAATTGCTTTTGGTCATGGTGTTTCATCACAGCAATAGTGATCCTAACACCAGAGCTGCTATGGCCTCGCCTACAGCAGAGCTGGCTGGGGCTTTTCATACGCTGGGCATGCTGCTGCTGGGGTTTCTGCAATAAGGACGGAAACAGGGAAATCTAGAACAGATAAGGATCTAAGGCTATTTGAACGAGGGAGATAAAAGATCCTACACTGATAAAACCCCAGTGTGGAAGAACAATGCTTGGACTTTACCTGGAAAAAAATCTACCTTGAGGAAGTTGTGTGGAGGGGGGAGTATTAAGAAAAAAAAAATCTGTGCAAGATGTGGTAGCTCATACCTGCAATCCCAGCAATCAGGAGGCAGAGGCAGGAGAATTACCGTGAGCTACCTGCTTGGGTTACAATGTGAGAATCAGTCACAAACAAAAGAGAAAGATAAAATCTGTACCTCTGCCGGGTTTAGATAACTCTGGAACTCTTATCATCTAAGCTGAATACTAGTTCCTGGACAAAATGTTCTTTGCATTGCTTAACCCAGGAAGGGCCACCATAGAACCCCTGATGCCTCCACATGAAAGGGTAATTTGTCAGTTTCACTGGTCCTGCCAACAGCCAAGGCAAGGACACAGAGACAAAACAGTGGCTGACTCCCTACTCTGGAAACCAACTGGCCAAGAAAGTAACATTATCTCAAGGACAGCTGTCAGGAGAGGGGCGGCTCAGCAGTGCGTCTGTGCTGGGCAGAGCAGCCTGAGGCTGTCCGTGGAAGGACAACTGGCGGGACTGCTTTTAGCAAGCAGGGGCCGGGCTGCCACAGGGGACAGGAAGTTCCAAATGAAACTCTTGTATCCTCACCCCAAAGGGAGAGGCAGCTTGAAGCAATGATGGACAAAGATGCTTACTGTCTGCTTCAACATGGAGGCCCACGGGGAATACCATGCTGAGTGAAATAAACTAGACAAAGAAACCCGAATCCTGCATGATCTTACTTACATGTACAACTAAAAACAAACAAACAAGCACACACACACATACACACACACAAACTAAAAAAATACAGACATAGAATTCAACAGCAATTAACTATGGGCTGGGTCAGAGAAAAGAGACAGAACGCAGGTGAAGGGACAAAGAATGAGCAAGCACAACTATCTAATGTGCCATGTGGGGCGGAAGCTAGTAACACTAGCTGGGAGTGGCGGCACCCTCCTGTAACCCCAGCACTGGGGAGGCTGAGACAGAAGGATTGCGGCAAGTATGATGCCAGCCTAGGCTATACACTGCGCTCAGGACCAGCCTGAACCTGTCTCAAAAAACCCAAATCAAAACAAACAATTTTTAAAAGTAGATGAAAATGTATGAGGGGCTCTTGTTAGGTAAGTGTCTTTCAGCCGCTCTAATCACAGAAAAGTAACCATGAGGTGATAGGTCCATTACTTAGTTGTACTATTGTGACTTTCCTATGTTTATGCATGGCAGAGCATGTGGTAAATCTCACAGAGCCTCACTCAGGGGTACAGCAGCCCTGTGCCTTACCCACAGATGGCTTAGGAAGCTCTTGACATAACTTTCTTCTCATTCTAGAAGCCGATCTACCTTTCCTTGCCCGAGTGATTTCCATCCCCAACACAATCTAGGTAGCTAACCACAGGCTAGCTTTAGCAATGTAACACACGCACACACAGCTTACTCAGAATCTTAGCTTGTAAAAACAGAGATAAGGTATTCAATTGGTCTTTCGTAGATTTCATTTATCATTGGACGTTCAGCCAGATCTCTAAACCATCCCTCCTTCTGTTCCTTCTGTGTGTTAATCAAAAAAAATGCCTCTTCAGGACTAGAGAGAAAACTCCACTGTTAAGAGTGTTACCGCTCTTTCAGAGGACCTGGGTTTGGTTCCCAGCACACATATGAGGCAACTCAGAACCACCTGTAATTCCAGCTCCAGGTGATCCAATGTGCTCAGGCCTCCATGGGCACCTGCACAAACATGACACACATAAACTCACATGGGCAAACACACATACACATAAAAATAAATACTCAATAAATAATCTTATTTTAAAATATCTCTTGGGCCAGCAGGAAGGTTCACTAGGTAAAGACACTTGCTTCTAAGCTTGAAGTCCTGTGTTCAATCCCCAGGCCCACATAGTGGAGAAACAGGCTCCCCACAACTTGTCCTCTGACCTCCAAACTCCTGCCATGGCATTCATGTGTACACATATACACACCGTTTCAATAAATAAAATATAGTAAGTAATCTCTAAGTGTTGCTAGATGATGCTGCATGTCCCTGGAGACAGAAGCATCCTGGCATTGTTGGGATAGTTATCACACATATTTACCGCCTCATTTGAAAGTCACGAAGGGTAATTAGACCTAAATGCAAGGCTGAAATCAAGAACGAAAACTAATGACACCTGCATTTCAATATCTAATCTGTGTTGGGACCAGAAAGCACAATTTCAAGAGGTCTTGGTTTATCAGCATGGCAGTCAGTGTGCACAGAGGTAGGCTAAACAAACAGACCAACATCAGTGCAGGGCTGCGGGGGAAAGCACCCCTCCCAGATCCAAATGACTTGCGTTCTTCACCTACCTCACTCCTGTCCCATCAAAGGCGCCACTCATCCACACACCCTTCCCCATGGGCTGGGCAGGATCTCATCTGACTTTCACAAGTATAAAGTTTCCCCCATGGTATCAAAACCACAGGAAGTGTGGCTGAGGCTTCACCTAACGATTTCTGAGCTGAAATCTGCACACATACGTCCCCCTCTCTCTTTTATGGCAGCCAGGGCTTTGCAATCTGACCTTAAACAAGAACCATGAGGCAATAAAGCATGCAAATTCCTACACTTGAGGCCCAGATTGTAGCACCTGGCAGGATTAGATAAGGTTGCCCATATTCAAGCAAGTTCCCTCATGTAATGTGGGCACAGCTCTTTAAAAAGAAATCCTCCTTTTCAGCAAGCTTTTTGGCAGAGATAAACTCATGGAGGGAACAGGTTTCAGCCTGAAGGCTGCCAAGATTCTACAGACTGAGCCAAGATATAAGGGTCTGTCTTCAATGAAGAACAAAACCACTGTTTTGGAAATCGGTGCCCTACTTGTTCAGGCTGATTAACCCTCCCTGATCCTGAGGGAAGTCTTTAAATCCACAACAGCAGAGATTCCTCTGAGGTCAGGGTGGCGTCATTACCATCACTTGACTCCCTGCTCTTTACAACTTCAAAACATTATGAATTCTGAATGCTTGAAATAGTCTCTAAAAACATCTATTCTCCAAAATGAGAATGGAACTCACAGCACAGACAGTGCCTCTCCAGGGTTTTGCCCAGAAGCACTTACTCCTTCGGGGCCTGGCTTTCCTGCCTTCTCACGGTGACCGAGGCCCTTGATCAACAGCTTTTCAGCCCACAGCCTGCTCTGCTGCTTGGCTTCCCTGCAGTGGAGACAGTCACTGACAAGCAGCCGTCTACTTTCCTACTCCCCACGCTGACACAGGCGTTCCTGAGTGAGGGCTCTGCCCGTTTTGTTCACCGTTTTAACTCAGGATCCTAAGACCGCCAGTGGAAAAAAGGCACTTACCAAGCATTGGCTGGTTGAAGGGACTGACTGACTGAATGCACTGACCGTCAGCTTGCAACTGGATCACACTGAACATGCACCCAAAGTCACCAGTAATCATCCAAATAAAACCACCACTGAATGTCTCTTTCCTATTTATTTATTTATTTTTGTTGTTTTGGGGTTTGTTTGTTTGTTTGTTTGTTGTTTCTCGAGACAGGATTTCTCTGTGTAGTTCTGGAACTTGTGCTGTAGACCAGCCTGGCCTCAGGCTCATGATCTGCTAGCCTCTGCCTCCCAAACGCTGGGGTCAAAAGTGTGGGCCACTGCCACCCAGTAGGCATTCTTTTTGTGTTCAAGACAGGGTTTCTTTGTGTAGCCTTGGCTGTCCTGGACTCACAATGTGGACCAGGCTGGCCTTTCAATTTAGAGATCTAGTGCCTCCCAAGTGCTTGGAGTAAAGGCGTGGGCTATTACTCCTGGCTCACTGGATTTTTCTTAAGTGTCGAGCCTGTACAAATAAAACCCCTTAAACGTCAGTTGAGGGTGGGGTAGGCAAACAGATCAATGACTGTCCCACAGGCCAGTGCCCTTATGCCTGGGCCAAAAAGCAACTGTATCTATTTGATGACACCACCTTCCTAAGAAAACAGGAAAGAGTTAAAGTGCTCAACTATTTGTCAGTTTGATGTAGGCCAAGTCACAGCTGAAGTTTACTAATCTGCCAATAAACAGGTTTGGGCAAAAACTTTCTATGATTTTCTAACTTCCTGGGACATTAGAACCCTCACTCATCTAACTTTCCAAAGAGCAGCAGATAGCTTGGCTAGTTGGATAGAAGCTAAAATGTTGGCATCTGGAGGGCGAGAAAGAAAAAAAGAATAAACAGGAATTACATTAAAGACCCCCCAAAAGGAAAGAGTGGGGGAGATTTTTTAAAGTTCAAACACACACACACAGAGAACCAACAATGTTTACTACGGGCTGGGCTTGAGGGCAGACAGCCATGAAGGTAGGGAAGGGAAAGGTTCTGGCAAGTGAAGGCTGGGAAGGAAAGGTAGAAAAGAGGAACAAAATGCCAATCACAGTCTTCCTTCCCCTGCCCACTGGAGCTTCGAAGTTTGAGAGGAGCACTACAGACAGGGGCAGGCACCAACCCACCCACAAACCGTTACAAACCCCAACATGGGGATTCTCCTTTGAATCCAAGGACCAGGCCCACCACTACCTTCACACAGAGGAACCCAGCTGGAAACACACAAGGTTCCTTAAAGTGGATTTTCAAAGGTTGGGGGTGGGGACAGCATAAACATCAGTCTGGAGGGGGTGAAGGATGGGAGAAGCTTAGGGGATGTTGATGACTATTAATAATTAATATTCAGGCGTATTCTTAGTAAATCCTTATTTATTCATTAATAAATAACCACACATTGCGACTGTGATACATTCAAAGCTAAGCACAGAAGTAAACGAACTAATCTATTATCCCACTATCAATCTGTCTTCCTCCTATCCGAGGTCCCAAGTACTTGCGTTATTATGTTTTCTGGAACCTGCCCATTCTTCTCTCCCGCACCTCTCTGTCTTCCCCCTGACCTCAGGCTCAGAACCTAAAACTCTGCTTCCCTCTCTTCTGCCAAATCCCAACTTTCTATTAGCCAATGAACTTTTATAGTTAGGTGGGGTAAGGTTTATACAACAGGGACAGGTGTACATGAGAATGTGCTCATCTAGGCAGAGACCAGATCTTGGGGGCCAGTAACTATCATCAGAATGCAAAGCCAACCCCCAACAGGGGGAGGAATTGGGGGCATCATCAAAGTACACTGTATGCATGTATGAAATTCTCAAAAATTAATAAAAATATTCTACTTTCAGAAGTGTGTGATTTCTACTGGTATATACAACTCCAGGGTTCTCTCAAGGCATCTGAGGGTGGTTACTTTTTTTGCTTTGTAGGTCTTGTTTTGAGACAGTAATCTTCCCTAGTAGTCCAGACTGCCCTCAAATTTGGGATTCGCCCGCTCAGTCTCCTGAGTGCTGGGATTAGAGTATATGCCACAAAACGAGCACGGGCAGACCCATCTTTAATAGGCAGATGCTGGGGCTTGTAGCCAGTCTGCTGTTGAGGGCTGGACCACAGCATTTTACAGCATACAGATGTGTATTTGAGTTTAAACACACTTCAAAGTTTGCATGGGAAACATCTCTCATGGTACTGTGGTAGGTCCAGTTTAAATCTGGAAATGGCAAGCAGGGGTAATCAGGGCTGGTTGACCAGATGCTCCTGAAGACAGCCACAAACCAGGAAGCCCCTTAGAATAGCAGCAACAATGGGCAGAGCAGAAAGAACTCTGAAGCCAGCAGAGACTAGGTCTCGATTCTGGTCCCTGCAGCAGTCAGGAGGGACAGATGCTGAGGAACATTCAACAACACAGGAAATGAGCAGCGATGCCCGCATAAGATGCAGCCATGTCACAGCTTCTGCTGTCACTGTGCCAGCACCGCAACTCGGAGGATGCAGAGATACCCACTGAGAGAGACCGAAAGGACAATACAAAGAATTCTCATCTACCCTTCACCCAGATACCCCCCCATGGTTAACGTATGTGTCCCCATTCTCTTAGTGTATGACATGCATAATGTAAACACCTGAAAGCAAGCTGGAGGCATCACAACACCCTGAATATTGTTTTCCTAGAAACAAAGTAATTTCTTATACAAGCACAGTATAATGATCAATGTGAGGACTTGAACACTGATTCAAAACTAGAATCTCAGGAAGATTTCTCCAGTAGTTCTTTTAAATAAAACAGCAATAACAACAAAAAAATGTTTTTTTTTTCCCCTTGCCAGGACACAGTCCAGGGTCACACGTGAGGCCCAATGTCATGTATCTTTGGCTTCCTTTAATCTGAAACAGTTCTGATATCTCTACTGACCTTGACTTTTTTTTTTTTTTAAAGTACAGGCCAAGCGTTTTGTAGAATTCTGCCCAGTTGAGGCTGATGCTTCTTCACCATCAGTCTGCAGTTCTGCACTGGGGCCAGAGCTGCACGGTGTGAGGCTGTATTTTCCGCTCAGCAGCCTCTCAGGAGGAACATGGTGCTGGCCTGGCCTGGCACTGATGACATCTCATGTGAATAGCTGGTTATGGTGGCATAAATCAGTTGCTATCTTCTCTTTGTGAATTAATAGGCAACTTGATGGGAGATACCTCGTTCCTTGTTAATTTTCTATTGCTGTGAAGAGGCAACAGAGCACTGCAACTTAATGTTAAAAAGCATTTAACTGCTTACAGTTTCAGAAGGCGAGATCATGATTTATCATATCACACAGGAAGCATGGTGGCAGGCAGGCCCAGCACTGGGGCCATAGCTGAGAGCTTACATCCTGTTCCTCAAGTTGAAAGCAGAGAGAGAAACTGGGCTTGGCATGGGCTTTTGAAATTCCAGCCTACCCCTGGTGACTCACCCCCTCTAGCAAAGCCATGTCTCCCAATCCTTCCTAAGCAGTTCCACACTCTAGGGACTAAGAAAGCATCCAAATACATGAGCCTATGGAGACAATGCTCAGTCACACCACCATATCTAGAAATGATGCATTTTTCCAACAAATCTGCTTGTTTCTCGCCACTGGTAGAGAAAAGGATAAATTGTCAGGTAAGGCTGCATTCACACCTCAGAAATAAGACTTGTCAGACCAGGGCTGGTGAAGGTGAATTAGCATCTGGGTCTCCTCCAGGTTTACTTCAAGGAACCTCAACTCATGCTCACTCTTGTCTAGTAAGGAAACTAGATAGGACCTGGGAAGATGACTCAGTGGTTAACAGTACTTGTTGCTCTCATAGAGGACTCTGGTCACATCCACACGGCAATTCATGTCCATCTGTAACTGCAGTTCCAGATGACCTGAGGTCTTCTTCTGGCTTCCGTGAGGACCGGGCATGTCCATGGTACACACACATACATGCAGTCAAACACTCATACACAAAATATAGAATTTAAAAATCTACAAAATAAAGAAAACCATATGCCCCTGGATAGGCCCCGAGACTATACTAGTTGTTCTGTGTCTATTAGAGACTTCCCGAGAAACCAAGGAGCAAGAAGAGATGTGGGACCCAGAGCGTTGACATCCAGTCACACCAATGTGTGTGTTTGTTTGTTTTAATGAGCAATGCTAAAGGGGCTCAACTCGGGGCTCAACTCTGTGATTCTGCCCTCCCCCTCTGGCCTGATGGTGGTTAGGATTCTAATTTGCTTTATCCAGGAAATAGTTTTCATTCTTGAAAAAGTACTATTTTCCTGTTTTGCACATGCACACACACATGCAGGCTCTCCAGAGGCCGGAGGAAGACAGAAGGTGTCTGCTGTTCTATTGTTCTATTGTTGTCTGTCTTATGCTTTCCAGTTCGTTAGCCAACCTCCTGCCACGACCCAACCACAACACTGAGGTAACCAGACTGCAGCTACAGTCTGCAGTGTTTATGTGGCGCTCCGGGTCTGAACTCAGGCCCTAACATTTGCACAGCAAGCTCTCTTCCCACTGAGCCATCTCCCCAGCCTGTTTGTACAAAGTTAGAAACTTCAGAGAATATTTGACAGTGGAAATAAGATTGGAAAGACATTGTCCTACAGCCCAGGGTGCCCATGCTAATGCTCTTATCTATAGCTCGTCGGCCTCTGCCTCATACGTATTTTACATGAACAAGGTTGAGCTATCTCCATTAGCTTTCTTTGATCTAAATTCCACTGAGGATGAAGGCCCATAACAAAGGACTGGGATTTTGTCAATTGTTCCAAAGATGGCCAACAACTAGAACCATTCCAGAAGCATAGGAGAGAAGTGAAGGATTACACAGGCTGCCTTTGGATATCAGGTCTTAAACTTCTGGTATAGTCTCGGTTGGTCTGCACTGGGAGGGCATTGCTTCATTCTCTTAACAATTCTCCCTACCCCTCAGTTCTGTTTTGTTGCCTTAAATCCAATGTGATTCTCCTGCCTCAGGCTCCTTGGATTACAAGCATGAGCCACCATGCCCAGATTTATATCCTTTAAATAAATATTTAATAGGCAAATGTTACATACCAGAACTGAAGACTAGGAAAATAAATAGGGCATAATTGCTTTCTTCTTTCAATGAATATGACCAGGAATCCCCAATACTCAAAGAACCAACAATGAGATAGATAGTAGGAGCCACAGGTTCATCAGAGGCAACAAGGGAGGCCTTCCAGAGAATATGATGAGTGAGTGTGTGCTCCAAGGATGAGAAGGATTCCCAAGTACCCATGTCAATCGCCCAGTGGTGTGCTGAGGCGCGATACCAGGAGACCTAAGGGACAGTGGTCATAAGATTCACCTAAGAAGACGCCAGAACATCCACTCAGCAGATCTAAGCAGGACAGAGGTGTGAGTAACCTGGGCCAGGCCCCGGCCCTGTGCACTCAAGAGGTCGCTGAGCTCAGGCCTGTGGCTCAACTGCTTAATCAAAGCCAGGAAGGCAAGAAGGGGGCCAAGCAGGACATGACAGGGTGTAAGATGCCTTGGAACTTGGTGGCTGAGCTGGAAGGAGCAGTTCTTGCAGTAACAGAGCAACGAAAAGCTTCTGAGGCTGGCTACAGCTCTCAAGACAAGTTAGTGGCGTAAGCAGGGCTGTTCCTCAAGGGAAAGAGGACAGAGGGAGCGAGAGAGGATGAGGGGGAGGGAGAGAGGATGTGGGGGGAGGGGGGAGGGAGCGAGAGAGGATGCGGGGGGAGGGGGA
>CM053761.1:65796926-65824650 GCA_028658305.1 Pachyuromys duprasi | reverse complement strand
TAGACAGCAGAGGTGGATGGAGAGAGAGAACTGGGCAGGAGATGGAATGGGGAGGGTAACAAGGGTCAGGATCAGATGTGGGGAGAACGGGGGGGGGGTGAGAGGTCTGGGAATAAGAAGGGGAACTGGGGGGGATGGAGGCCTGTGACAGTGTAGGCTCCTGGGAGGATAAGGCTGTGACTCCAGCTGACACTCCTAACAGGGGTGGGCAGAGGGGCATGAAGACCGGAACGACCACCTCTGAGCCAGGCAGGACTAGCGGAAGGAGGGGAACAACAACCCACCAACGAAACCTTTGATCCAAATTTTACCCCGCCTCCAAGAAGAGCAGGGATAAAGAGGGAACAAGAAAGAGGGAAGGTCCAACCAATAATTGATCCAACCTGAGACCCACCCACAGTAGAGAGCCAGCCCCCAAAAGTATTAATGATGTTATCGTATGCCTGCCGACAGGAGCCTAACTTGACATCACAGAGACAGATGCTGGAACTTGCAGCCAAGCATGGCGTGGAGCTCCAGGGGTCCTGCGGAAGTGTTGGGGGAAAGATGGAAGGACCTGGAGGGGACAGGAACCTCGCAAGAAGACCAGTAGAGACAACTAACCCAGTCCCATGGGGGCTTTCAGAGACAGACATCAACTAAGGCGCACGCGTGGTCTGGGCCTAGGCCCCTGCACATACGTGGCCGATGGGCCTCTTGGTCTTCATGTGGGAAGCCTGGCAAATGGAGGGGAGGGCTGTTTCTAACACAGACTCTATTGCCTGCTCTTGGATCACTTCCCCCTGGCAGGGCTGCCTTGCCTGGCCTCAGGGAATGAGGATATGCTCAGTCCTGATATGACTCAGTGTGGCTGATGTGACTTGAGGTGACTTGGGAAGGTTTTTTTTTGTGGGGGGCAAAGAGAGAGGAAGGGGAAGAGGGGAAACGGGAAGGAGCAAACTGGGAGGAAAGGAGGGAGGAGGCAACCTCGGGATGTAAAGTATATAAACTGAAGTTTAAAAAAAAAAAAGGAAAAAAGTTGGCATTAATGACAAATCCATTTAAAATCTTAACTTACTGAGCGGGAAGGTCACATTCTCAATGAACCAAGAGTGGTATGAGCAAAGTGGTCGTTGAAATAGCTGTGTCCAGAGAGACACTGTCAAGGCTGAGTAAGAACAGCAGGCCAAGGTGGACAGTGGGAGCATGCGCCTCTAATGCCAGCTCTTGGAAGCAGAGACAGGTGGATCTCTGTGGATCTCTTGAGGCTAGCCTGGGGCCACAGAGCTCCAGGACAGCCAGGGCTACACAGAACAAACCAAAAGAACAGCAGGCCAATGGAAATGCAGCTGCACACTGACAGTTACTCAGACCAGAAGATTCCACCAGGGCCAGCAAGGCGGCTGAGCGAGTCCTGGTGATTGCCACCAAGCCTGAGGATCTGAGTTTGATTCTCAGGTCTCACAGGGCAAAAGGACAGAATCTATTCCTGCAAGTTGTCCCCGACCTCCACGTGCATGCTGTGGTGTGCTTGCACATGCAAACAAACAAATGCAAGAAAGGTGTTTTATTAGGTTGACACCTGCATGTCAGCTGTAAGAACCCCAGTGTCCATCTGCATCTAAGCCATATACTCTTTGCTAACTCTTTTTATTCCCTCTAAGGCACCCATAATAAGCCCCTGCCAATCAAACGCGTTGGGGGCATGGTCTCATGTAGCCCAGGCTAGCCTCAGACTTGCTATGCAACCAAAGATGTTCTTGAACTTCTGAGCCTCCTGCATCCACCTCCCAAATGCTAGGATTACAGGTGTGATCCTATTACATAATCCCTGGCTTATGAGTTTTGGAGATCAAAGCCATGGTTTCATGAATGTTTGACATGCATTCTACCATCTGAGTAAAGTACATATGTATTTGACTTCACATCTTTGATGGACTTTGAAGCTGGACCAGGGATGATCTAAGATGGTACATGATGAATAACTCAATCCTAGACTGCCAGCTCAGAGGGTCTTTTATGCTGTATGAGCAATACATAAACTTTTTTTTCATTTGTAATTGTCCTAGCAGTGTAAATAATGTCTTAGAAGAAAGCATCAAAAGCTGAATACATTTTAGGGAAACATTATTGCTTAAGTGTGCGAAACAGGTTATGCACCCTGCTCCTCAGAGCCTACCAGGTCTTGCAGGCTTGGACCTCTTTGGGATGGGATGCTGTGGCCTGGGGTGGTCAGGCTACTTTATCATAGCAGCAGAAACGAACAAAACTTCCTGGGCTGGAAGCCATTTCTTAGTCCAGGCAGTCGTAATGAGTTTCTTAAGCAGCTTTAGAAACCAAAGCAAACAGCTCAGTTGTATCACACATCTGTCTGGTTTTTTTTTTTTTTTTTTTTGGTGGGGGGGCGGCGGAGTCCCTTGTTTGCTCACTAAATCTTGATGGTATATATGTAGTACAGCCTTGGTCATTCTTAATTAGGCAGTTGTCTCTTTAAAGTATTGGGGGGCAAAAGAGCTTTTCTGCTCCTCAAGTGTGCTGCTCAATAAGAGAAGCAAGTGAGGTTCAAAACTCTGCACACACGAACTCTCCTAGTCTGTTTGCTCTGCTGTGACGTAGCGCCTTGGACTGGGAAGCCTACAAACAAAAGAAGTCCGTTTTTGCTCAAGGCTGAAGACAAGGAGATTCCTGGTTCTTAGATGAGGTTATAGTGAGCTTTATATCAGCTTGGCACATCCTACAATCACCTGGGAAGAGGCTCGATGAGACAGTCTGCATGGGTGGCCTTTGGCATATCTGTGGGGGGTGTCGTTTTATTTTATTTTTTGTTTGTGTGTGTGTGTGTGTGTGTGTCTGTGTTAGGGGAGGGTAAGTGAACGTGAGTGAAGTGTTCACAAAGACCGGAGAGGAGGTGTTGGATCTCCTGGCGCTGCAGTTACAAACGGCTGTAAACAGCTCAGCATTGGTACTGGGAACTGAACTCCAGTCTCTGGGAGAGCAAGAAGTGTTCCTAACTTCTCCCCCTCCTGCTAAGCGGCTCTTGGTCAGGACCCTTGATTACAGCAACGGAAATGGAACTAGGACAATATTGCTGCAACTATTCAAATACTGCTTCCCCTGACACCTTCTGGTCCTCCCCAACATCATTACTATCATGTTGGAGATTATTTCAATGCGTTTGGGAGAGGTGCAGGCCATACCTTATCTTTCACCAGTTCACAGGCACATGCCTGCACACACACACACACACACACGCAACAATAACCAAAATTAAAGACCAAAACCCTACAAGAGCTTGGACTGGTGCAGAAGATAATTTTGTTGATAGAGTAGCCTATCAGTGGCTTTTCCTTCCCCACTTCTGCCTGTGGCCAGTGTGTGTCACTTGTCCTCCGTCAGAGAACGCTGTGTGCTCTGTGATCTCAGGATGTCAACTGCGGGAGGTCAGAAGGGTCAGAGCCTCAGCCCTCCCTCTGACCCTCCTGCTCTGCTGATATGATGAATATGCTATTCATCACAGGGAGGCTAACAGAGATGGGAAAAGCATCTGGCTGACTTCCGGCTTCACAGACCGGCATTTCCTCCTGGCATGGCTTGTCTGGAAGGAGCAGGCCAGCTTCCCATTCATGATCGGATCAGATGTCCCAGGGTTGCCTGTGGGCGATACGACACCATACTCATTCGTGTATTGCTTTGTTTGTTTTTAGATTTATCTCGAGTCCCTTTTGGTGGTTCCCTGACCTTGTCCATCTCAGCCTGAAGCAACTCCAAACTCTCCGCAGACCTCTCCCCGGCTTCAGATCTCCCCAGCCCCCTATGCTCACTTCCCATCCTGTACTTCGGCTCAGTCCCACACAACCCGGTAGGGACTCTCCTCTTCAGGAAGAGGCATGGCTTGAATGAAGAGCACAGCCAGAGTCCCAGCTTCCTCCGGAGGCGGGAGTGGTCCTTTCTGTTGTTGCTGCTGCCCAGTCTTGAATACTGCTGAAACGTGACACATTTTAAGTATTCTTTACTTTAGTGTGAGAAAGAAAAAAAAAACAAAACAGGATGACAACAACACTTATTTATTTATTTATTTCTGTGAATAAGAAAATAATATGTAGATCCCAGGAGAGGACATTGCAGCCAGCCCTGAGGAGACAAGATGATCTGGGGTCGGATGGAAGGGGAGGAGATCCTCCCCCGGTGGTCTTGGAGGGGGCGGGGAGGAGATGAGGGAGGGATGGGGAGAGTGGGAGGGAATGAGGGAGGGGGCTGCGCCTGGGATGCAAAGTACCTAACCTGTGTTTGATATAAAAATGAAGAAAAGAAAAGAAAAGAATATGTAATGAACTTAGAGGGACAGCTCCACATCCCAGTAGCTCAAACGCTGTCCCGCCATGCACTGGAAAGTCGGAAGCTTATATCAACACACATTGATGGAACTGATTGTGAGCAAAGAGAGAAAACCTATTTTTGAAGTTTTAGTCATGAAGTGTTAAGAGCCACAACAGAAAGTCAGTGTGTCCAAGGAATTGCCGTGCCAGGAGCTTGCGGGCCCTTCCAAGCTCCATCATCTGACCTAAGAGTCCATTTCCCCACCTGACATTGCTCTGACAGAGGCAGAATAGAGGCCCCGTGTGATCTGTCCATGGAAAACGCACCCCCACGTTTCCCAAAGCTGGGAACTGAAATTGAAATGATGATGGCTTGATCTTCACACACACTGAGTGCACCAGTGTGGACCTTGGGCCTGACGCTGAGTGGAGCCCTCTGCACTCAGTGCTATGGCTCTGGCTGACTCTCCTTTCAGGCCTTTCCATTGCTAATGTGCAAACAAAACACATGGGGGTTCTGCCGGCAGCTCTGACAGACACATGGCTGTGTGTCAGTGCTCAGTAGGGCTTTCTCAAAGATACTGCCCTGGGCTTCTGCCCTGCCCTGTCCAATGCCCGCTGTCAGTACCTACAGCCCTCTGAGAGCCAAATCCCTATGGCAGGCTGCGAAAACACAGGCTCCGCCCCACTGTACCAAAGTTTCCATCTAGAAGGGAGAATGTAATTAAGAAAGGTAGTGTAATGAGGGCCCTGACGTCAGGGTTCCTCTAGGAAAATTCCATGCTGGAGGTAAAGAAGGCCGCCCACAGGAGCTCTGACTCCGGAAGGAAAACCACCTGCGCATGCACTGCAACCTCCCGCCTTATTTCTTGTTTACTCTCTCTCTCACACAATCATACTCCCATGTTATAAAGTCGCACTAAGAAGGTTAAGTCAGGTTGGTATGCATGTGTTCACATTTGTCTGAGTGCACATGTGTGTTGCTAGCGCATGTGTGTGCAGGCATGTGTGCACTGGAGGTGATATCCCGTCTTCCAGATCTCTCTCATCTCCCAGCGGACCCCAGAACTCAGCAGTACTGTTTAGTCTCGCCAGCTTGCTCTGGGGGCCCCAGTCTGCTCCCCCAGCTCTGGGATTGCCCATCTGGCACTCACGTGAGTTCTAGGAGTCTGAACTCCCGGCCTCACACTTGCACAGCAAGCACGTTGCCAGCTTTTCCCTCGTCCCCTGTTTTTGTCTCTTAATGTGAGCTTTTTGGTTCAGGCCTATGGCTGGAGGCAACAGTGGCAGCGGAGGTCAAAGCTATGGGAAGTCATTAGCCATGCGACAGAGTTCCGTGTCCATCGAGTCCAGAAGGCCGGAACTAAGTGTAGGCAGAGTGAGCTTGCTGAGAGTGGGGGGCAAGCGGCAGGACTCATTTTGTCAACTCACAGAGGATGGACTTTAGCAGAGAAGCATGGCATGCCTCACTTTTTCCTACCAAACCAGAATGGCAATTGGAGTCTCGGACATGACCTTGTTGAGGGCTGAACCTCTGCAGGCCAACCTGTAGTAAATGTCAGGGTAAAGGACAGTTAGACTCCGGGGGCGATATTAATGGGGGAGTCCCTTGACACATGCTTAAAAACCAACAATGTGACTGCAGACAGAAGAAGCTGTGGGGACCTGTGTGTTAAGTGTGATGGGGAGGGCTTTGGAGGGGAACATGAGGAATCTGACTTCAGCATGGGCCTCACTGAAAACTGATTACGCTAGGGGCCTCAGCATCCTTCAGGCTGCTTTCTGACCCGGGATTCTGCTAGCCATTTATCTAACTCCTTTGAGAGCCAAGAACAAAAGGTAGGAGCCTACCTCTGCATCAACACTCATGTGCACATGAGGCCATTCACAGCCCCTCTGGAAGTTTCTCCACTGTCATGAACCCTCAGCAGATCTGGGTTCACCTTGACTTCAACTGACTTTTGAAAAGGAAACAGCGAGCCTGGCTATTATTAGTGGGCCGGTGCGCAGCGCCACCTCGTGTCAGGAAGCCATATGTACCATCCTTAGCACTGAGCTTAGTGATTTGCAGGGGTCCAGTGCTCTCCTGCGCTGGTGCACAGAACCTTCCTGCTCTATTTGAGCCCTTTCTATCTGATCACTTAGCTACAAGCTCCTCTTCATCATCTCATGCCTTTGTCCCCAATCTTTCTTTCTCTGTCATCTCTTTCTGGAAGAACATCTGCTCCCATGGGTCAAACCACACACTGGGGGACGGGAGGGAATAAAAAAAGACAGCTTCTTCAACAAATGGTTCTGGTCAAACTGGATTTATACCTGTAGAAGAACTTATATAGATCCATACTTATCACCATGCACAAAACTCAACTCCATATGAATCAAAGCCCTTGGCAGAAAACCAGATACCCTGAACCTGATAGAAGAAAAAGAGGGGAAAAGCCTTGAACTCATTGACGCAGGAAAAGAATTTCTGAACAGAACACCATTAGCACAGGCACCAAAACCAACAATTCATAAAAGGGACTTAGTGAAAAGCTTCTGTGTGGCAAAGGACACTATCAGCTGCAATGGGAGTCGCTACTTGATTGAGTTTTCGACAATCATGCTCCATGTCATGCTCCATGATCCATCCATCTTCTGCACTGGCCAGACAGGGAAGATAAAGGGAGATATGGTGGGAACCAGCACCCTGCATCTTTCAAGTCCTTGATGGTGGCTATTATTTTCTGCAATTCCTCCAGGGATGTGACACTGTTTTGATTCACTATTTTCCCTGGCAGAGGCGATGGTAAAGTGTTGTGGGTGTAAACGTGTCTTGTTTTGGTCCCAGGTGTGGGATGTGGGACTGATTCAAATGGTCCACAGCAGCAGACTATTTGCCTCATGTGGGCTCTGAAAGGAGCTCTTTGCCAACTGCAGATAGTTTAAATCTGAGGACTCTGGAGAGAGAATAACTGCCAGAGCCCAGAGAGTGGAGATGGAGAAAGAACAAGGCTGTTCCTGCTTCTCCCTTGCTGCTCCTGGTTGCTGTTGTAAGACAAGCTGGAGATCTCCTAAAACGAGGACTGTACTGGCTCCAGGGAACCCGGTGACTCTGGCCAGCAGGAAGCAGCTAAGAGACCTGTGCCCCCTTTCCTCTCCTACCTGGTATTGGGGTACTGGAAGGGATTGGGGTGAAGTAGGGAGAAAAAGATGTAAGAAAAGTAAATAAAAAGAGGTTTTTTAAAAAGTATGCCAAGAGTAAAGGCTTCCATTTAGCCTTTCCAACCCTCGCTCCATAGTCAGGGAACCACCTTCTAAGTCTGGGACTCGGGAGATAACCACAGGATGAGATGGGGACCCACTGGACCTACCGTGAGTCGGACTTCAGCCAGAACTCCTTTAATCACCTGACCTCCACAGCCCCCGCTTTAACTGGAGAGCCATAGTGTGTCTTGGGATCTTCAAGAATCAGCGTTAATTCAGAACCAGTATCCAATAGATCCCAGAAAGTGTGATTGTTGCCTCTCCTCCAGCATACAGTAACCCTTGTAGATGCTCATGGATTCCTCTGGGGATGATGGAGAGAAGCTAATCTTAGGTATCTTCTAAAGGTCCTTTCTCAGGAACCTGGCTGTTCCTTCATTCAAGGGGGGTCTACAAACTGGCTCAGGTCTGGAAATTGATTCACGGGCCGGAGATCACCTCTTGCCACAATCCAATTTTGCCTTTTTTTTTTTTTCATTTGTTTGAGACTTTTTCTGCTTATACAGGTCAAACTAAAATCCAGTAGGCTTCTTATTTATTTCATGCCTGGAAACACTGTGACTGACTAGCTCATACCAGAAGTCACGCCACCATGAAAATCACTTTGTCTGCACTGAACGTTACAAGTTAGGCCATTGCGGACATTGCTTTGTCTGTGCTGCCCATTCAGTAGCAAGGATCAGTTTCCCTTTGGCGATTCAGTGCTGCCACCTGGCCCCTGCTATCTTGGGACCATTAAACCCATTGCATTTAATTCACCCAACTGCACAGCAACATCTCCAACCTTGAGGTCTAGCACAAGAAGGAGGGTAATAACAGAGCTCTTCAAATGCGCTGGCGCACTCTTGCCATTTTGTGTCTAGTAGGCTTAGTGAAGGGCGTGTCTTCTGGGCCTTCCCATTGTGGAGGGTTAGGTTTACACAGAGCGCAATTGCCTTCACCACCACCAAGCTACAGGACATCAGGCATCCAACTCCTTTTCAGTAGGCCATCGTTTGACAAGTGTTTGAGCCAACCATTCAGACAAACGTCAGACACCGCTCTTAACTGCGTGAGCTTCCACATAACACCTAGACTCTCCGAGGAGAAGGCTCATATCAATGAGCTCTACCTGATCCAATTTTATGCTCTTTCCACCATTATCTTCTTTTCCACACTCCTGCCTCCTTAAAATCCATCTCTACACATATGACCCAGACTTCTGCTTGAATGAAACAGCCAAGCCACTAAGTTCTTCAGTGCCGTAGCTCGCCTCCTCTCGGACTATGTTTCTACCTTCCCTCTGGCAGCCCTCTTTGCCTTAAGTCTGGTTATAGGTCTAGAGGCAACTATTGATGGGTCCTAAGGGACATCAGGGTGGCCCTGTGAGGATTAATTTCCTCAGTAGGGGTGAAAGGGGACTATTTCAGGGTGAGGCTAACGGTGGAGGGACTGCTTCCGGTGAGAACCTGAGGGCTCACCGTCCTCAGTGCCAATTGGGTCCTCCCACATCTCCCCAGTGACCTCATTCTTTACTAAGCAATGCCCTTACTTTAACCTCGGACACCCTTGGAGGCTGGGACTTGAATTTTTGCTATAATTCAGCCAACCTAATAGTGAGAGCTTAGGTTTGATTTTCCGTAATTTGAGCTCTGTGGCTGCTGGGGAGAAGATTCTCTTAGAAGCCTATAGACTTTTTTTTTTATACATATCTGGAGACGGCCAATTTTAAACTAAGTTTATTGTCCTTCACTGTATTATAGAAGTTAATTAATTTTATCATGAATCTCATTCCTATCCTTTGTCCATTTATCCAGAAATGCTAAGAGCAATCTACCAGCATTATTATTTTCCTTATTTTTCCACAAACTGTGAAAAAATATATACAGAGCCAACAAATCCATTGCTGCCCACAATTGATGAATCAGGATAATCAAATGCATTTATCTCCTTAAGTTTATAAAATAGTTCACACCATGACTTTTAGTGATCTCCAGGCTCCCAGGAGAGGCTTCAGTAACTGAAGATGTTGGCAAACTAGCTACTTAGAACATGCATCTTTATACTTCTGTTGCTCTAGAATTACTTCTAGTACCAAAATCTGTATTAGTAAGGGTTCTCTGGAGTAGCAGAACTTATAGAATGAATCTCTTGATAGATAGATAGATAGATAGATAGATAGATAGATAGATAGATAGATAGATAGAAAGACATATACACATGGCTAAAACTAGGCATATATATATATATATATATATATATATATATATATATATATATATATATATGGAGATTTATTGGCATGATTTACAGGCTGTGGCCCAGCAAATCCAACAAAGCAACATTAGCTGGCTATAAGTGGAAAGTCTAAGAATCCAGTAATTGCTTCGTCCACAAGGCCCCGTGTTTCAGCTGGTCTTCAGTATACACTGGAATTTTAGAGAAGCTGGCTCTAATGCCAGTGAAGGGACGGGCCTGCTTGGGAGGTGAGAGCAAGCAGGCAAAGAGCAAAAGCTTCCTTCTTCCATGTCCTCACATGGGCTTTGTGCAGATGGCATCTCCCAGATTCCAGGTGGGCTTACCCAGGTCAGATGGTCTGGATTAAAGGAATGCCCTCTTACCTCATAGATTTGGATTAGAGGTAAATCTTTGTACTTCAAATTAATCAAAATCCCTCAGAGGCATGCCCTCCATCTGGGGGTTTAGTTCATTCCAGATGTAGTCAAGTTGACAACTGAGAATAGGTATCACACTCCCCATGGCTTGCTCAGCCTGCTTTCTTTACATACCTCAGTATAACCTGCCCGGGTGGCATGGCCCACATCAGTCACTACTCAGGGAAACACCTTCACAGGCTTACCCACAGGCCAATCTGCTGGAGGCATTGTCTCTTCAAGTTCCCTCTTCCTAGATTACTGGAGATTGTGTCAAGTTAACAAAAACCCGAGCAGCACAGAGGCCTAGAAATCGTGGGTATTTCCTTTTTAGCAAGAAGCAGTGGGCAATGGTGTGTTTCTTCATGTAGATCCGAGAGGCTGGCTCAATTTCTCTAAGCATGAGAAGGAGAGGCTGTCACCACGGGCCACAGAAGTGCAGCTCAGGCTCTGGAGAACACGTGACAGAGCTGCACAAGCGAGGCACCTCTGCAAGGGACTGTGTGCTCTAAGCAGTCTCTCACCACCGGCTCCTTAGGCCACGAGGAGTATGGTGAAACATCTTAGAAACTGTCCACAGCAGAAGGGAAGAAGCACAAGAAACTGACCACAGGCTGCGGGCCTCGGTGCTTTCAAACCTGTGAACCTATGTACACTCCATGTGCTGAGTCTTTTTTTTTAGATATTCTTTTAGTTATGTATGGGGGGGGGTCCATGTGAGTGCATGTGCTCTCAGAAGACAGGCATCAGATCTCCTTGGACCTGGAATACAGGAGGTGGGGAGCTGCTGGATGTGGGTGCTGGGAACTGAACTCGGGTCCTCCACAAGAGCAAGATGAGCCTTTAATCACCCCTCACCTCTTCACTGAGCATCTTCCACTCAGCATCCTCCCTCCACTGAGCATCCTCCACTGCGCATCCTCCACTGCGCATCCTCCACTCAGCATCCTCCACTGCGCATCCTCCACTCAGCATCCTCCACTCAGCATCCTCCACTCCTTATCCCTCCACTGAGCATCTTCCACTGAGCATCCTCCACTCAGCATCCTCCACTGCGCATCCTCCACTCAGTATCCTCCACTCAGCATCCTCCACTGCGCATCCTCCACTGCGCATCCTCCACTCCTTATCCCTCCACTGAGCATCCTCCACTGAGCATCTCTCCGTGGAACACCCCTTTAGCAAAGGTCAAGTGGATGTCAGTGGTGTGGGCTGCCACCTCAGACCATGTGTACGTATGAGGCCCAGCTGCCATGGTGGGCACATGCTGATCTGAATGGCCTTCACGGCAATCTGAGGCCCATGGAGACATCAGGGCCCATGCTGCTGCTGGGGTCCCTGTCCATGGTCCCATGGCAGGGTCTGTGTTGATGTCCCAGGCCCATGTTACCAGCAAAGGCCATGCAGATGTCCCTGGTCTGGATTGCCTCCTGAGGTACTGTGCTAAGCTGGCCTTGCCCTTCTCCGGCCACCACATTCAGAAGAGTTGGCTCTGTTCCTCGCCTGGGTAGCACAGCAGAGCTGACCCAGGTGGGAGGTAGGGTAGAGAAGAGCCACCCCGAGGGCATGACTGACCCCACCCCTCGTACGCTGTGTGATGGATAAGGGAGCTGCCCCCTCCGTCCGCCCTTCTCTGCCTGCAGCAGGAAGGCAAGATAGCAGGCCCAGCACCTTGCCTGGGCAGAACAGTAGAGCAGGCCTGGTGATGGAAGTTCAGGTGAGCCAGCCCCAAGGACATGAGAGCAGGAGACCTGCCTCTGCCCCTTGCCTATTGCAGCAGCGGGTGAGCTAGCTGGGCAGTGCTGAGAGCTCACCCTGGTGGTGTGGGCACAGGAGAGCTGGCAGGCTGACCAACTCATTTGCCTCCCAGGCCCAGATCCAGGGCTTTCGGTTGGCCCACCCCAACATCTACCCCATCTATGATCTGCTGGAGGGCATGAAAGGACTGGTCCTGCAGATCCAAAGATGCAGGGTCTCATGACACAGGGCAACAACAGGATTTTCCACAGGAGTCCCAGTAAGGATCCAGTATTGATGGTATAGCAGAAGTCTTGAAACAGACCAGCGACTCTTTGCAATGAACACTTGCAAGTGAAGATGTGTGGATAAAAGGGTATACTATGTAACACCCTGTGACACACTACAGCTTCCACGACAAGATGGTTTTATTTTATTTTGTTGGGGGGGGGTGGGAAGGCAGAGGATGGATACAAAGGGATGGGGAGATGAGTGGGACAGGGATGCATTATGTGAAATTCACATAGAATTAATAAAAAGCTAACAAACAAACAACCCAGAAAGTATCAAAGAAAGGCTTATTATGTGAAAATTTGCAGGCAAATGGTAGGACCTAGAAACGATCATCCTGAGTGAAGTATCCCAAAAGCAGAAAGACGCACATGGTATATACTCACTTATATAGACCTATAAGATAGGATAAACATACTGAAATCTATCCACCTAAAGAAGATAAACAAGAAAGAGGACCTGGGGTAAGAGGATTAATCCTCACTTAGAGAGTCAAATGGGATGGACACTGGATGTAGGAGAAAACAAGTAGCTGGACAAGAGCCTACCACAGAGGGCCTCAGAAAGATTCTACCTAGCAGTGTATCAAAGCAAATATTAATACACAAAACCAACCCTTTGGCAGAGTGCAGGGAATCATATGAAAGAGGGGGGAGTTGGTATGACCTGGAGAGGTCAGGAGCTCCGCAAGGACCAAATATATCAGGGCACAGGGGTCTTTTATGAGACTGTCTCTCCAACCAAGGACCATGTATTGATATAACCTAGAACCCCTGCTTGAATGTAGCAAATGATAGCTCAATATCCAAGTGGGTACACTAGTAAGGGGAACAGGGACTATTTTGGACATGAACTCAATGGCTGGCTCTTCGACCCCTCCTACCCCCCACCCCCGAGGGAGGAACAGCCTTGCTAGGCCACAGAAGAGGACATTGCAGCCATTCCTGAAGAGACCTGATAAGCTAGAGTTAGATGGTCCTCCCCTATCAGTGGACTTGGAAAGGGGCAGGGAGGAGATGAGGAAGGGAAGAGGGGGAATAGGGAGGGAATGTGGGAGGGGGCTACGGCTGGGATACAAAGTACATAACCTGTGATTAATATAAAATAAAAATGTTAAAATTTAAAAAAATATTAAGAAAAAAAGACTTATTATGAGTAGGGAAGTTTAAAGGGGTGGGAGGAGTCATTAAGAAATTCTAAAGGAATGTTAGGAAGTAAACCACCCAGAAGTCTCAGGAAGTCCCTGAAACTTAACAGATACACAAAGCTCCTCCCTCCTGAAGGCTACATAAGCAGTAAAGACTGCTGAGGACAGAAACCAGCTGAGTAATCTAGAAGAGATGCCCTGACCTATCAAGCTGGTAGCAACTCATACAGTGAGCTCCCAGGTTCCAGCTTTCATGAGTTGTCACTCATTCTTGAGTGAGTTTTCCATGGCACAGATGTCTTTGAGTTGTGCCATGCTCCTATAAGTAACCCCTCATCTGTATTCCTGTTCATGATCTTTCTGCAATAAACTTGTTAATTCACCAAATTGGACTTTTGCGATATTGTTTCTTTGGTCTGTCATTATTTTCCTATTTGGGTATATGGTGATCTGTGTCATGTCTCCCCAGGAATAATGTCATGCAACAATCTGTAAGCCACAAAACCTCTTCTAGACACTTTGTCAACCTCCTCTCTAATCAAACACTAACGTAAAAGTAACTTTTATTCACCTGTTTCAGTTGTTGTCTCTGAGGCTTACTGCTTGACAAGCTCATCCTTTTTAGTTCTCTCCAAGCTCTGGGCTGCCTGGTTCAACTTAGCTGTTCTGGCTTTACACACAGAAACCCTGTTTCAAAAAACAAACAAACAAAATTTATCATGAGCTTGATATGGTGGCACATGCCCAAAATGTTATCTCAGCACTTGGAAGCTAAGGCAAGAGGAAGTGAACGGAAGGTCAGCCTGGGATTCCTGAGCCTGTCTCTACAACAACAAATCATAGGTTAAAACCTAACCCTTACAGCTAAGAGCAGAGCGGCAAACTCTGCAGCAGCCTCCTTCACAGACCGCCTGCCATTTCTCCCTCCAGCACTCCTGTCTCAGCACTGTTTGCCTTGAGCACTACTGTTTCAGCACTGTTTGCATATTGGCGCACTGTTTATTTAGGTCTACTATGATGTATGTGTACTAAACACACAGAGACCTTTCTTTGTCATTATTCCATAAGCCAGGGCTTTCCAACATCTGGGTTGCAACCACTTTGGGGTACATATTAGATACACTGCATATCAGATATTTATATCATGATTCATAAGAGTAGCAAAATTACAGTTACTGTGGTCAGGGGTCACAGCATTACAAAGGTTGAGAACTACTGCAATAAGCAATACCGAACATCAGTGAGTTCTGTGATTCTGACGCCACCATCTTAGGAGCTTCTATACACACGAGGAGCCAGGTAGAGTGGTTCATATCTGTGGTTCTGTCGCTCAGGAGGCTGAGGCAGGAAGATTTGTAAGTTCAAGGCCACCCTGGGCTGCATGGTAAGTCCCAGGCCAGCTTGTGATACAGCATAACAACTTGTCTCAAAATATAAGATACAGGGCTGTAAAGACAGCTCAGTAGTTATGAGTACTGACTGCTCTTCAAGAGGACCTGAGTTCAATTCCCAGCACCCCACATCTGCAACTCCAGTTCCGGGGAAGCCAATGTTTAGCACCTGAGCAGGCCAGAAGAGGTACACAGGCATATAAGCAGGCAAAACACTCATACATACAGAATAACATAAAAATATGAAGTAATAAAATAACAGACACATATGAGGACCTGCAGAGGTTATATGCAAATAGGACATCATTTTATTCAAGGGACTTGGGTGTAGACCTCAGCATCTCTAGGGATTCAAACCCCTGAGGGTACCAATGAATGGGTGCAGCCATTTCTCCAGGGGTCTTCAATGTAAATTCAAGAAACAAGACCCACAGGCCAGCTGGAGTCAAGGACCCAAGTCCGGCTGGGCGGGTCCCTAATCTCCTGAGGTTCTCCACTGTAATGAGGACTCAGATGAGGTCTTCTGAGTAAAGCATTTCACCAGAGTGGCCATTGGTCTTCATAGCTGCCACTGGGAACTGGTTCTTACGTCTGAGGTGAGTTCAGAAAGGACTAGGTCTTAACTTAAAGATCTGTTTGTTAAGATAGAAGCTACCCATCGATCCTCAAGCTTCTGTGCTCTCTTTGCAAATATTGCTCTTCCGTTTATAATCTGAAGTCCTAGAACAATGCGCTTCAATGTTTTTTGGCTACTGAGCTATTAGCTCGTCTTGAAGATACTGGGGTCCCTTAGAGATCGTTTGCAAATGTAACTCACTGCGTTCCCTTAGACACTTTGAACTGTGTTGTAAATTTAGAACACTGCCCTCCTTCATAAGTGCTTCAGTTGTCACATGGAACAACCCATGGCCTTGGCAAGCGAAGTCCTTCGAGTACTCAGTTGTAAATCTAGGAAATAAAACTTATTACTACAGTGAGGCACTCATTTCCTTCAAAGCCCAAGGAGAGGTACAAAAATGAGTCAAAATTTCTCTTTCCCCTTTAGATTACAAGTCTAAATTTTATTTACCCCTTTAAACTGGAAATGGCTTGGTCAGCAAAGCACTTGCTTCACACCCATGGTGACCTGACTTCCAACCCCCAGAATCCACATTTTTTTAGAAAGCTTGGTGTCTTGACTCCTGTAGTCCCAGCAATGGAGAGATGGGGACAAAGGGGATTCTGGGGGGGTCACCTGTCAGACAGTTAAGCCTACTTGGTGAGTTCTGGGCCAGTGAAAGTGTCCTCTGGCCCCTTACATGTGTACCTGCACACACACACACACACACACACTTCCACAATTTATTGATCAAGACTAGAAGCACCAGCAATCTGTCTATCCTTAGTATTCTGCTAACAGTATTCAACACACAGATCACTCTGAAGTTTTGGTTGTCAAGTAGCCTGCTCATAGCTGGCAGGCAAAACTTCCCTGTGGTAGAAGAAGCCTCCAAAGACAACTGCCTCGAGCAGGCCAAGTTCCCTGGGATCTGGTGAGCCTGGACATGAGTGGACCGTCACCCTGCAGGACCTTTTGGCCAGAGAGTCAAGACCCAGGATTGTTGACTTGGTAGCCACAGTGACCAGAAGGACCCACCAGACTCTCTCTGAAGTTACAGGGCAGATAGGATCAGCTCTGTGACCCTGGCTTCCTGGGCATGTAACCATACTCACTGGGGAGGGTCACACTGAGCCTCCTGACAGGAATGAGAATACTGTAAAGGAGCAGTTGTATCCCTCCAGCGGCAGACACTGAGACAATGGCCCGCAAGGAGCGGAATTTCCTCAGGAGTCTCCTGCTGGAAGAAGGAAATGGCTGGGTCCTTGGTACCAATCCCCGGGGAGATCTTACACTGCTGACAACGTGTCTGGCCACTTCGGGCTGGTGAGATGGCCCAGTGCATAAGGCTCTTGCCTGAAGACCCAGGTTGGATATCCAGAATTCATGAAAAGGTCAAAGGGGAACACAGACTCCACAGACCACCTTGCAGAGGAGACTGGGCAGTGATGACGGAAGGACCGGAACCTGACTGCTTAGCTATGCGCGGGGCCCTGAAGATGGAGCTGCTTCCCAGGGTGTGGGTGTCACTGGGCCTCTTGGCTCCTTTTCCGAATGTGGCTGCATTGAGTACATCTCCAGTCTCTGCCTCTTCCTGTTACTTGTCTGATTCTGTAGCCTGTTAGAGGCAAGTAGCCAAGCCTGGCTTATTAGGAGATGTCTGGCCCAGGCTCCGAATGTAACAACAGAATGTCACATTCCTTATCCAGACCCAAGTGTCTTCAAAAGGAGGTGAGCAATGGCTCCTCCTTGTCAGAGCCATGTGCGGCATCTTCAGCTTCTGAGCGGAGATCACCCCAAATCCAGGCAGGAACTTTTTCTGAGGTGACCACTTGGCTTTGGTCTTCAAGAAATTTCCTCCCCTGGTCAACCTGACTTTCCTGATTTCATTTCCAATATCCTTGAGGGGACTGTGAAAGGAGAAAGAGGCTCCAGGGCAATCTGAGGGGCACACTCAGTAGCCACAGACAACAGATGTCGGGGGTGAGGGGCAGTAAGAGCAAGCCCAGGACTGTCAGTCACTACAGGAAGAGGACTCCTGGGCTCACAGTGGCCCTGTGAAGATTTAAACATCCCTCCTCGCCTTATTTCTTGTGCTGCATTGGAGTCGCGTGTAGTCCTCAGCCTGGGGAAAGAGGCCTTACGGTCCCACCTCCCAAAGCTAGTAAGAAAGGCTTGTTTGCCAGCCCCAGTGCGGCAGGGGCCAGGTGGGATTTGATTTTAATTTCTTTCTTTCCTGAGCCAGGGTCTGGCGAGGTATCCCTGGCTAGCCTGGAACTAGCTATGTATTCTAGGCTGATCCACCTGCCTCTGCCTCGCAAATGCTGGGATTAAAGGTGTACATCACCATATTTGGTGATTTAAATGAAAAATTTAAAGGTTGTTTCTAGAAGCTGTGAGTCCTGTTGCATTCTCCCAAGCTGATTCACACACACACACACACACACACACACACACACACACACATACACACACACACACATACACACTCACACTCATGTATGCCAGCCTAAGAAGGCAATGATAACCTGAGTACTTCTAATCCTCCTGCTTCTGCTTTCTGAATTCTGGGGTTACATGTGTGTACCACCACACCCCATTCATGCAGTGCTGAGGATGGAATCCAGGGGCTTGTGAGTACTAGGCGGGCAACAGAGTCACATCCAGCCGCTCATGAGATGATACTATGCGGGGTTCTGAGAAGTGTTTCAAAGACAGGGCTGGCTTGGCCACTTGAAAACTGGGAGCCCTGAGTGGCTTCCGGTCTGTTGCTTCTCTGGACTTATTAAAGATTCTCATCTGTAAAGTGATAGTGAACTTTCCACCTGCAGAGATCCCTCCATGGTTCCAGGAGGGACGGGGGTAGGGGACGGGAGGAGTACCAGTTGGTAAAGGCTAAGCCGGTGCTGCCTGGCAGGCCCACCACTCAGACCTCCTCCTCCTGAGCTATGGCCAATACTTCCCATCCTGGCCAGCAGAGGGCGATGCCACACTGTGAAGACTTTTTCAGCTTCACAGCTACCAATTTTGAGGGCTATTAACTGAATGAGGAAGGTGTGGTGTCCGGCAGCTATCCCCGCTTTCAAGTAGAACAGTCAGGTTCTTGGGTCACCACTGTGTGAGCACCAGTGTCATATCTGAAGGTTCTTTGTACCCCTGGGCTCCCTCGTAACAGCTCCTCAGCACTGGGCTTTTCTGGGAGCCCAGGAAGTCCTTTGGGTCTCAAACCAGTGTCCACAGGCACCATTGTAGCTCTGATAGGCATCAGGGGTCCTTAAAAGGCTCAAAGCAGCCTTTTCCAGGATATGGGCTGCTCTCCAGGATGTCAAAGTTACAGAATGGTCTGGGCAGAGGTGAAGGCCACCACAATACAAATCCTACAGGCACCAGATCAGGGCCCTCCAACCTCCCCGACAACGGTTCCTCCATTCTCTGGATCAGACATTCCCTCAAGCTAAACAACTCAGCCTAGTTGGTACGGTTGGTACCCCAACTATGGCTCCCACAAAAACTATGGCTCCCCTGCAGCTCCCCAAATGTGTCTAGGGCTCCAAGCAGCCCATTCCCTGAGGAACTGAGGTCAGCACACCAACTATACGGGGATGTTGAAGTGCAGAGGGAGGGGATTTGCCCGAGACCCGAATGAAGCACACGTCCTGAAGTTACAGCCAATAACTGGAGTCCACAGAACCTCTTGGCTGTTATTTTCGGGGCTCAGGCCATTGGGGGAAGCAGGATAGCAGCGCCTGCCTCCTATGATCTGGGAAAGCCACTACAGGGTCACAGGCCAGGTACAGGAACTCCGATCTCATGAGTGTCCTGTGGGCCTGGGCAGGAGCCCCTCTGATTTCAGCATGGATGATTTACTAGAAGGACTGAGACATCCTGAAGGTGTCAGCCTTTGCCCAGGACTAAACACAGCTCCTGCTAGGTCCTCATCATGGGACAATTTTGAGGGAAGGAACGGAGGGGCGATTCACTGACTGGACCAGTTCCTGGGGTTGGCAGCAGGCACTGGGGGCACAGGGTGATGCCCCATGTGTCGCCCTGCCACTGTGCAAGTTGGCTTGGGGCCCTCTTCTGTTCTTCTGACTGGGATCCAGGGGAAGTGTTGTAACTAATCATCCAGGTTTTTCCACCAGAGAAAACCCACTTCCCAAAATGACAGACACTGTTTTGTGTAAGAGGCTGGGCCAGGGCTGCAGGAGTCCCGATGAGAAGCTAGAAAGGTAAGGATAACTTGGTCCTGGACGGGAGGGGTCAAGGTCTAAAGGATGGGCAGGGCGGCTGGAGTCCTGAGCAGCTGGGAGGAGCCTGTCTGGAGAGGGTGAGGGGTACCTCCCAGCAGACCCACCCGTGTACTAGGAGAGGAGAGGCAGCTGGTGGCGTGGGTCAGGATGGCGCTGGGACAGGGCGCCGGGCACCGGTGTGTGCCGGATCAGCAGCTCTGACTGCTAGCCCCTCCTCTGTTGTTTCATGTCGTCCGAACACATCTGGACTGTGAAGACAGACTGCAGGGGTACAATTGCTCAACTGATTGTCCTGCAGTTGGGTGGCCTTGGGTGAGTCATTGTGTTCCTGGGGTCCTAGTTTTTCTGTATTGGTGTTAACGGATTATCTCACTAGGCTGCGGTGAGGATTAATTGAGCTCTAGGCAGCTTTTAGCATCCTACTGGCTCTTAAGGGTCAGCTTCATATAAATAATAACACTGCCATCGAGTGAGCACTTGTTCCGTCCAGCTCCAGCCATTTCCCCACGTTGGTGACCTCAAACCTTCACAGGAAACCCCTCAGTACTTAACCATTTTAAAAATAATTTTTTTAAAATTTATTCTTTCACAATTTCACACGATGTATCTTGATCCTGCCCACCCATCTTCATGTCCTCTCAGTTTTCCAATTTATGAATTTTTTTTTGGAACCCACTGAGTCCACTCAGAGCTGCCTGCTGGATACTGACTGATCTCTTGGCTTGGTCTAGACCGGGTAACCCCCAGCCGCAGCGAGTTCCCTAGTGCAACAGAGTGTCCTGTCCGGAAGTCAGCAGTTCCCAGCTCTCCTCCCCACCTTACTGAAGGTTCCTCCTCTTCTGCAATGTTCTCTGAGCCTTGGGGAGGAGGCTGATTTGACGGCCATATTTACGACTGAGCCATCAGTAGCCACTCAGTCTCAGGACTTTGACCAGTTCTAAGTCTCTGTATTAATTGCTACCCATGACAGAAGCTTCTCTGGCGGAAGTTGCGCGCGGCACTAAGCTATGGGTGTAAGCCTGTGGCTTGCCTTTGCATCCTGGGGTTACAGAGGAGCAGGTAGAGGCCTTTACCCACAGTCATGGAGGGGCAAGGTGCTGAGTTGTTTTATTTCCCTCCCCGGCTCCAAGGACCCACTGGGGAATGGGGCTGGGCCACGCAGGTCTCTGGCTGATGGCTCTGGAGGTTTGGAACAGGACGTTTGGGGAAAGTGTCCCAATCTGCTGGCACATCAGCCTGCTGACCCTCCCCTCACCCACACCCAGGAGTTCTGGTTCTCCTGTTAAAAGCTGAGGTGGGGGAAGGAGGCTTACACAGAGCGCAAATGTGTCCCTCGCTGCCTGGATTCTCCTGGAACCCGGGCGCACAGACAGAAGTTGTGTACACAGGATTTTAGTATTTCCTCTCCGGCTCCAGCCCCAATTTGAGGGCCTGTAAAAGCTTGAACGGCGTCCAGTGCGGCGTGGTTTGCCTAAGCCAGGCTCCCGGCGCTGAGTCAAAGCCCACACAGGGACCAGGGCGCCTGGAGTGGGGTGGGGGGGACCGTGTGAGGAGGGGCGGATGGCGGGAGGGAAGCTGCTGGGGGGCGGGAGGGGTGGGCGCCAGCTGCAGGGGCGAGGGGACGCAGGCGGGGAGAGGACTTCTGAGCGCCCACACGCAACCAGCCCAGCCTGCCAGGAGCTGGCTGATCCGCCCCTGAGCAAACCTCAGGGGCTGGGGTTCACTCACAGGGAGAGGTGAAGGCGTAATTCCACGACCCCTTTCTTCCCCCAGAGCCCAGCAATGAGCCATGTTCATTGGGACAGTGATGGGGGCTGGGGAGAAAAGGCTCCTTGTGGCCGGGAGTAGAAGGCCTGGTGTGGTCCTGAGGGCTCTTCTGGCCTCTGACTTTTAAGTACCCCAGCCTCCAGCGTGAAAACATCTTGTCCTTGAGCTGTGCGTGTCTTCACAGCTCACTCACCCTCTCTCCTCTCTAAGGGTAGGCTGTGTGAGTGTGCCTACCTCCTATCTCTGCGGCTCTAGTTCCAGCTTGTGGATGTGAGAGGCAGGAGAGAGACACAGAAAAATGAACAGAGCTTGGGAAACAGAAAGTGTCTCACCCTGGGCCCCAGTGTGCGATGCCTACTGCATCCAGAAACTGCAGCACAATTGATGAAGTGGAAACTGCCAACTGAGGTTGGGCTTGTCTTCTTGAATCCGGAGCAAGCAAACTGGAGTGTTTAAAGCAGGAACGGTGAACACTCAGGGTAGAGGGCTGTGGCCTTAGTCAACAGGATCTGCGTTCTTCTCTCATCTCTAAATCTAAACATGCTTTGTAAACCTTACCTTGCAGATTCATTCACAAAAGGCAATCCCTTAAGACACATAAGTAAACCGCTGTTTTTAAGTGTGGGGGGAGGGGAAGGGGGAGAATGACAACGGGATGAAACAGGGTCTGGTGTACCCCGAGCTAGCTAAGCACTCTCTGTGTAATTGAGGGTGGCCTTGAACTCCTGGTCCCCCTGCTTCCACCTCCCTAGTGTTGAGATTACGGGGGGGGGGGCATGTGCCACCACACCCATCTCAAACTTTGCTTAATCTTTAAGGCCTGTGGTAATTACATCCTTTGAACAGCATAATTTAGAAAACCACAGGATCATGAGTAATACCACGGTTTTGGTACAGCACAGTGACTTCCTCTAGACTGCCGCAAAATCTTAGGTGTGGACCTTCTTTCTCTGGTGGTCATTCATACTCTCACCCCTCTCCCCTCCCATCTCCTCATCTTCCTCCTCCTCCCCCTACTCAGTGCTTAGTGTATTACCTCTTAACTCTACTTAATAAACCCACTAACTTTCCTTACTATGACCCGTCTTAAAATGCTTTTCTGTGGTACAGGCAGGGACCCCACTTTCACCTAGCGAAGATCCCTGTGTGGAGGTGGGGTGGAACATGACATATGGCAGGCTTCGGGCTGTTGGTGGCAGGCACGGGTAATGCTTCCAGCCACCCTCGACAGAAGCCAGGGCTGCAGGTGAGGTGTGCCTGCTCTGATGAGGGGAGGCAGACTCCACTCACTTCCTGGCTGGGTGTGAAGGGGATCAGTGCGGGTTCTCTGAGTACACCACTTTCAGGGGACCGACCCCGTACCTTCCAGGTCACTCACACTCTGAACGCTGTGGCCTGGGCACCCAGCCCAGGTCAGGCAGGCCCGAGGCCGAGGTAGCACACATTCTGCTCCTCTGCTCTGAAGCCCAGACGTTCTGAACACCAAGCATGTGTGCACGTGTGTGAATGTGTGCTCTTTGGAGCTGAATCCAACTTAAACAGAACTCGCTGGTGATTTTAAATGACATATTTCAGTCTGTCTGTACCCTGCTGCCCGGGACCTGAGCTGTGAACATTGCTTCTGACACGTTTGCTACCAAAGCTGTCTCAGGGTGGGATGAAGCAGATCTAATAAACAACATGACATAACAGGACTTGTCTGGTCCTCCTTAGCAAAACCAAACTCCAAAGGTTCCTTATAGGAAGCAGTGAACAGGTAAAATCTATCAATATGGCAGTGTTTTGGGATAGCCCTGCCACACTGTGCAGCCACAGTGTGCTGTGTGGTCCCTCAGTTCGTGTCTGGAGGCAACTGTGTTGGGAGCATCTTATAGGACTGATTTGGTGTGTAGGCTTTGATTTTTTTAAACCTACTTTATTTGGGGTTCCTTAAGCCTCTACTTCCCTCCCAACCCCCCAGCCCTAGGTAGGAGAGAAAGAAGGTTGGAAGGGACAGGAGATGTGGACCTCTTTAGACATACTTCCTTAGGGAGATTCTACTCTTCGTCATCAGGACATCCAGCAGCCCAGCCAATCCAGCAATCCTACAAAAGCAAAAGCAGCATCAAGGACCAGCAGCAGCCGGGACAGCAGCGACCTCCTGGATGTTCCCTGGAGCATTTCTTTCTAGGAGCATCTTGAAGCAAAGCAAAGCACAGCGAAGTGTTCTCTCTCTGGGCTCCTATTTATAACTTCTCAGAGTCCGCACCAGGATTTTTTCAGCTAGCAAAACCCATATGCCCCCTGCACAAGGCAGTTTTCAGCTGACGAGGATCACACGCCCTCTCACGAGGCTGTTGCCAGCTGTGGATTCCTGCATCCCACACTTGGGATTACAACAAAACATACTTACACAACATAACCAGAGCCTCCGCTGCAGCGGCACCTCCACACACGGATAAGGTCATGCACGAAACCTGTCCTCAAAGCACACTTCTCTGGTGGGGTGGGGAGTGGAAGGGGCTTTTGTTGTTGTTGCCTTATTTTGAGATAATTAGAAATTCATTTTCAAAAAGTACAAAGTAATGTACAGGGATCCAAGCGCTCTTCACCAAGCTGCTCTCGATCACTGTGTCCTAGTGTGCTCTCTGTTGCTGTGAGAAAGCCCGCGACCAGGTCCACACACAGTCCCAGCTGCAGCCATCACTGAGGCAAGCAGGGCAAGAACACAAGGCAGACACTGAAGCGAAGGCCGTGAAGGAACGCTGCTTGCTGATGTTCTCCTCGTGCCTTGTTCAGTTGGCCTCTTATGCCACCCAGGACCACCTGCCTAGAGGGGCACTGGCTAGCATGGGCTGGACCCTCCTGCACCAATCATTCATCAGGAAAATGGGCCCCCTATAGGCAAGTCTGATAGAGACATTTTTCTCAGCTGAGATTCCTTCTTCCCAGGTGAATTGACCTTGTGTCAAGATGACAATAGACAGACAGATGGATAGAACAAACAAAACAAAACTAACCTGGTGTGCTTTCTGTGCGTTCCTTTCTGTGTCTTCTACCCTTTCCACTCTTACTAAACCCCCTAACACTAGATAGGAGAGAAAAAAGGATAGGCACAACATTTCTGTGTTTAAAAACAACAACAACAACAACAACAAAATTCTTGCTACACTAACCAGCTTATCTTGGGACAGTATGAAAACTAGAAGTGGACATTTGCATAATCCCAAGACTATATATTTATTATACCAGATATAAATCTGTGTGTGTGTGTGTGCGCGTGCGTGTGTGTGTGTGTGTGTGTGTGCTTTATATATTCTCACTATGTAGCCCTGGCTGGCCTGGACCTTGCTATGTAGCTCAACTTCAAACTTCAGAATTTTCCCTACCATGGTATAGCTAGCCCTTAGCAATTCTATGATATGCATAGGTTTGTCTTGATCCCTTTAACGGAGTCTTCTGCAGAACGTTTTCCATCCTTAGAATTGTGTGTATATGCATGTGTTCATGTGTTTGTTGATGGAGAGGAGGAACAAAGGAGGAGTGAACAGGGCAGCCAGGTCACATTCACCAACGGGACCAGTCTCTGGGCTGGCAAAGGGTGTCAGGAGCACAGGGATGATGTCCTCCAGGTCTCTATGCCACATGCAAGCTGGCTTGGGTCCCTATTCTGTCCTCCTCACTGGGATCACCAGAGAGAATAATGTTCACCCAAACTGGCCACCAGTAAAAAATCCACTTGTGAGCACTGCTCAGTGCAGGAGTTCCCTTCTGACCCAGACTGAAGAATGAAGCATCCCACTAGGCATTGCAGATAGACCACATACAGCGGTCCAGACGATGGGGTTCAGGAAAGGGGGGCGGCCACCCCAGGTCTCGCGAGTGGTGTCTTACTTTTTGTTGCTATGACAAAACACTGTGACTAAGGCAACGTATAAAGCATCTCATCTGGGGGCTTATGGTTCTAGAAGATGAGAACCCATGGCCATCGCGGCAGGGAGCAGCAGCAGCGGGCAGTGCTAGAGCAGTGGCTGAGAGCCTGCGTGTGGCCCACACGCAGGAGGCGGAGAGAGTGAAGGGGGGGTGCCGTAAGCTGTTGAAACCTCAAGGCCACCCCCTGTACCACACTTCCTTCAATAAGGCCATGCATCCTAATTCCCAAACAGTTCCACCAACTGGGCACCAAGCATTCAAGCATTTGACCCCATGGAAGCCATTCTCATCCAAACCACAACAAATGTCCTAGTTTGCTTTCTATTGCTGCAAGAAAGACCACAACCAAGACAATTTGTGGAGGAAAGGGTTTTGTTATTGTTTGTTGTTGTTGTTGTTTTCACCATCACTGACGGAAATCCGGGTAAGAACTCAAGACAGGAACAAGGAGGCAGGAACCTAGAGGCAGGATCTGAGGCTAAAGCCACGTAGGATCCCTGCTTACTGGCTTTCTCCCCAAGGCTTGCTCAGCTTGCTTTCTTACACCATCCAGGACCACCTGCCTAGGGTAGGGTACTGTTCACAGTGGGCTGCCCCCCCCACATTAATCTTTAATCAAGAAAATGTCCTACAGACTTGCCCACAGGCTTTGAAGGAAGCATTTTCTCAGCTGAGGTTTTGCTTCTCAGGTAACTCAAGTGTGATGGTTTGAATGATGATGGCCCCATATGTTCATATATTTGAATGCTCTGTATCCAAGTCACGGGCCTAAGAAAGAATTAGGAGTCATGGCTTGTTGAGGGAGGTTTGTCACTTTGAGCTTTCAAAAGCCCATGGATCCAGGCTCTCTCTCTATCCCTCTCTCTCTCCCTCTCTCCCTCCCTCTCCCCCTCCGTCTTTCCCTGCTGCCGGTGGATCAGGATGGAAAGCTCTCAGCTATTATTCCAGTACCATGCCTGTCTGTTTTCTACCATAGTGATCACACTCTAACTCTCTAAAACTGTAAGCCAGGCCCAAATCTTTTATAAGAGTTATCTTGGTTGTGGCATTTCTTCATGGCAGTGGAATAGTAACTAAGACGTCCTATCTTGTATCTAGTAGAATAAAAACAAAACAAAACAAACAAACAAAAAAACCTACCAGGATAATGTGCACTTATGAGAACACTCATTTGCAGAATGATTAGGAAACATTAGCCCTTGGTGAAAATCCGACACACGTCAACTGTACTAAGCAAAGACTCACTGTGGAGAATGTGTTTCTCCAGGTTAAAATTTGAGTGTTATGAGAGAAACCCAGAGCTTCCTAAATTTTACCCCCATCACAGCACAGAGAGATGATGACACAACCATAACCGTAACCGTTCACTGGGTGTGCTGGCTAGTTTTATGTCAACTTGACCCAGGCTAAGGTCATGTGGGAAGACAGAATCTTAATTGAGAAAAGTCCATCCTAGGGTTGGGCTGTGGGGAAGTCAGTAGGCTGTCTTCCTGAGCTGTAATCTATGTGGAGGGTCCAGTTCACTGTATGTGCTGCAGTCTCTGGGAAGGTGGCCCTGGGTGGCGTAACAAAACCATGAGCAAACAAGTCAGCAAGCAGCAGTCCTCACAGTCTCAGCTTCGGCTCCTGCCTTCAGCTCCTCCCCCGACTTCCCTGGATGATGGACTACAAGCTGTAAGATGAAATTAACCCTTTCCTCCCCAAGTTGCTTTGGTTATAGTGCGTCATCCCAGCATCAGGAATGCTAACCGAGACACTGAAGTAAAAGGACACAGCTGTGTCTTAGTCTATTAGAGCTGCTAAAAACAAAAAACTTTATGATAGAAGTTTGTATTCTGACAGTATAGAGGAGGAGGAGGAGTACCACTGAGTGCTTGGTTAGCACTCAGGAATCCTTGGGTTCAATCCCTGGACTTGCAAGAAGAGAACAATACCAGCAATATCATAAGGGGGAGAAAAAGGAGAGGAGTAGGATGAAGTATAGGAAGAGAAAAAAGAGGAAGAAGAGAAAGGGAAGGAAGAAGAGGAGGAAGAAGAAGGAGAAGGAGGAGGAAGAGGAGGAGGAGAAGAAGAAAATAGGCAGTATAAATCAGCAGACTTGGCACCTGGTGAGGACTTGCTCTCTAGTTCATGGATGGCATCTTATTGCTGCATCCTCAGAGGATGGAAGAGGGAACATCTGGCCTCTTCCGCTCCTAGCAATACACTAACTCTCATTCATGAACTCTCTTCTCTCATCATCTAATCACATCACTTAGGTTTTAACACATGAATTTGGTAGAGAAACAAACACAGCCAAAAATAAAAAGAAGAAGTGTTGCGCGCGTTACCGTCTCGCCAGCAAGAACGACGCGGCACACATAGGATCCTTCTGCAGTAAAGCTTTAATGCATCTTGAGAGGGAGAGCATAAGCTTACAACGAGTAGAGACGGAGACCCTGAGCGGCAGAAACCCAG
>CM053761.1:65739645-65796426 GCA_028658305.1 Pachyuromys duprasi | reverse complement strand
GTAACTCATCAGGCGGGGTGACGCCACGGGAGAGGCAGAGCACAATGAGTGGAAATTTCATTCGCACATGCGCAGCTTTCTTGTTTATCGGTTTGGGACACAGGATATCAGCGCCATCTTGTAATGGCGAATGTGAGTGCGGCCCCTCACAAAGAAGAAAAAGAAAAAGAAATCTAGAGTAGGCTGCTTGAGCGTAGACAACTAGCCCAGGACAGAGGATACAGCTTCACACACATGCAACTCACCTGTAGCACAGCAGAGAGGGGCAGCACAGGTTTGGAAGTGCTGGCTTGATTGATGTAGATGTTTACTTGTCTTTCACTTAGAAATCTGAGCTATTCCTCTGCCCTGCTCTGTGATGTCATCAAGGGTCCAGACCCCATCCATGTTGTTGCTCTTTCACCTCCAGCATATTGTCCTCATCTTTAAGATGCAAGATGGTAGAGCACATATCCACCATCCATCCAGAGGAAGGGGACGGGATAGACCACCTAGCCCTTTCAGAACATACATCAGGTGTCTTATTATATCAAGTATCAGCAAAACTTACTTTTTAAACTCTGTTTCTGTGGGTCAGGAACTTGAAACCATCCAAGATGACAGCCTTCAGAAGGCTTGACTGGGATATGAGGTTTGTTCCTAAAACTGAGGCAGAAAACCTCAGCCCCTTGCACATGGGCCAGTCAATAGGACTACTTCATGACTTTACAAATGGTTCTTTCCAGGTGACTGTAAGCTTTTGCAATCATGATGCTATTCAACCTGCATTTTTCATCCAACCATACTCTATGAGCACTCAAAAAGTACCAGGGATCAAAAATATGTTTTAATCTCAGTGGTAGTTTGAATGAGACCTCCCCCAGGCTCATACATTTGAATACTTGGTTCCTAGAGAATCACAGATAAGCTCTTACATCTGCCCCAGGGCCATGCCTGCCTGCCTACCTCCCACCATGACGGCAATGGACTCACCTCTGAAACTGTTAGCAAGCTCCAACTAAATGCTTCCTTTTACAAGTTGCCTTGGTCATGGTGTCTTTCCACAGCTACAACAGTGACTAAGACAATATCCTAGAAGGTAAATTGTATTCTGCCTGATTTTCCTCTTATTCCACCTTCTCAACCACCCCACCCTCCTAGCACCTTCTTCTGAGGCAGAAACTATAATCGTGTCTTATTTTCTCTCACATAGCAACAGATTTTTAGCTGGGCTCACACTGTGCAATAGACAACTGTCCTAGTTTCATTTCTTCGGCTATGAACCTGTAAGCTCTGAGGCGTGCCAAGTGCAGGGAGGCAGGAGGGGCGGGGCAGGGCCTGGTCAGACAGGATAAGCCAACAGACACAGTAGCAAGGCATGAAATTACAGCTGGGAGCTGGAGAGATGGCGCAGAGGTTAAGAACACTTGTTGTTCTTTCTGAGAACTGGAGTTTGATTCCTAACCCTCCATCAGATAGCTCACGACCACCTGCAACCCCAGCTCCAGGGAATCGAATGCCTTCTTTTGACCTCTGTGGGTAACCCCTCCATCACATAAACATATATAAATGACAAAAAGAACAATTTTTAAAAGTAAATTGCAGCTGGAACCACATCTGGGGAGAGGCTATGGTAGGACCATGAAAACAGAGAGAGGCTAGAGTGTCAAGCCAGAAAGCAGAGGGATCCCAGTGAGGTGACCTCAGGCATGGCCTACACCAGGAAAGGCATGGTCTGAGCATCCTGGTCCTCTGCTAGACACCCCTAAGGTCTGGGAGACAGGCAGCTTCCAGAGAGTGCTCTCAGCCTTGGTGATGAAATCTAACACAGAGGCTGACCATACTTTCCTGCTCAGAAAGAAATAGTAAAGGGTTGGGGCCTGGGAATGGGTGTAGCTTATTCCATTGAATATTTACTTTCCATACGTGAATCCCTGAATTAGATTCCAAGTACCAAGTAAAGTACCAGTACTCAGAAAGTCAAGACAGATCAGAAGTTCAAGGTCATCTTTGACTGCAGGGCAAGTTCAATATGATCAGCCTGGGACAGAAGGGACTCAGTCTCAAAAAAAAAAAAAAAAAAAGATTTCAAGAAAGTGACTGAGAGCGATGTCTGCCAGTGTCCGGGAGGATGCTGTGGCCGCAGAGCGCACACTTTCTGGAGCTCTTCCTTTTTACCACTGGTGGCTCACCCTCCTCTCCCCCTCCCCGACTTGGATGAAAAAAATATCCATGGCCCCACCCATCTCGTTTTGGCTGACCCACTGCTAGACTTTCTGCACACAGGGAGCTTTTTTATGCAGCTGTAATTAAAAGGTGTGTCCTAATGGCAAATGCTTTTTCCACTCGGCATGATAGTACAGGACTTTCCTAGGATTGTTTCTTAATTCGATTTTTTTTAAACAACAGAATCTTATTACAGAGAACTAATAGAGAGAGAAAACACTTTAGGGGCTGCGGAAGCACTTCATTTGGTACAGTGCTTACCTAGCAAGCATGAAGCCCTGGGTTTGATCACTAGCACCCCATAAACCATAAACCAGGTGTAACCTAGGTTGGTACTCAGGAGGTAGCAGTAAAAGGTTGGGAGTTCAAGGTCATCCTTGGCTGCATGGTAAGTTCAAGAACAACTCTGAGCTATGTAAGAGCTTGTGGAAAATTAAAGCGAAGCTTGAAAACACTTTTTTCTAAAGTCCATCAGAAAACTTGTCAGGCAGTAGAAAACCTGGAGCGTTCTACTATAGCAACAGTTCTGAAGCTTTCTGTTGCTGATGAGCATTTAGCATGCTCTGTCTGGACAGTTACAGACCTACCTCACCTCCAGGTTTAAACCCCAGAACCTGAAGACTCAGGATCTTTCCTAAGGCGCTTGCTCCTTTGTTCAATGGATACTTTGTTAATCAGCACTGTCCATCCTTTGGATACCCAGACTACAGTAGCGAACAAAACAAACCCAAGCCCTGATTCCTGATCCGTTTAGCTAGAAGGAAGAGAAAGGAGAAGATAGTCAATCATGGGGGTAGATGAAGGGCGGGCTCTATGTGCGTGAGGGAAGGTCTCCTGGAGAAGACCCTGTTAGTTACTTTTCTTGTCCCTAAGACAAAAATCAACTTAACAAAGGGTCGTAGTTTTGGCTCCAGCATCAACCTGGCACAAATCTAGGGTCACCAGGAAAGAGGGAAACTCAACTAAAGAACTGCCTCTATGAGACTGGCCGATGGGGTTTTTCTTGATTGCTAATTGATGGAGGGTGGTCCAGTCTGCCGTGGGCGTTACTGTTCATAGGTGGGTGGGGCTAGGCTTTGTAAGGGAGCAAGCCAGCAAGCCGGGTTCCTCAGTGGTCTCTGCCCCAGGCTCCTGTCCTGGCTTCCGGCCATGATGGGCTGAAACCTTTAATATGAAACAAACCATTTCCTCCCCAAGTTGCTTTCTGTCATAACGTTTATCTCAGTGACAGAAAGCACACTGGGACAGGAAGGAGCGCTTATTTGGGGCTATAATTTGAGGGGTGAAAGCATGAAGGTGTGAGGCAGCAGGTCACACCAAGTTCTCAGTCAGCACTTTCTCCTTTTTATTCATCTCAGCAGCCCAGCTCACGGTGCCACCTACATTCAAGGTGAATCTTCTTCCTTAGTTAACCCTCCTTGGAAATGCTCTTGGAGCCACACCCAGAGTCGTGCCTTCTATGTGAGTCTCAGTTCCATCTGGTTGACAAGATTCAGCACCACAAGAAGCGTTTAATCAATGACTAGGAGATGAGGGCACTCGCCACTGGGACAGTTGAGGCTGTCTTGGTTAGTTCCTACTGCTGGGATGAACACCGTGACCACACACCGCTTGGAGAGGAAAGGGTTATTCCAGTATGATTCCGCAGTCATGCCCCACTGTTGAGGGAAGTAAGGGCGGGAACCTGGAAGCAGGAGATGCAGAAGGTGTGGAGCAGGGCTGCTTGCTCCCCACGCCTTGCACAGCCTGCTCTGTTTAGTGCCCAGGTTCACCAGCCCGGGGGTGGCATTGCTCACAGTGAGCTGGGCTCTCTGACCAATAATCAGTCAAGAAAATGCACTACAGACTTGCACTCCAGGCCAGCCTGGTGGAGGCCTTTTCTCCACTGAGACTCCCTCTTCCAGATGACTCTGACCTGTATCAAGCTGACATAAAACTGACCAGCCTAGAGCACCCCTAGCAATAAGAACAGCCGATGCAAAAGCTTAGAGACATTCTGGGTCTATGTAAAAACAAAACAAAACAAAACAAAAACGCATAGTGGCTGCAGGAGCCCAGCTGAGAGAGTGCTTTCCTAGCATGCACCATCTCTCCGCAGGGCTGGAGGAAGCCTGCGATCCCAGCACTCACGTGTAGAGGCAAGAGAATCAGAAACTCAAGGTCATTCTCGGAGATACATGGAGTTCAGGGCCAGCCTGGGTTACATGAGACCTTACACACACACACACACACACACACACACACACACACACACGCACGCACGCACGCACGCACGCACGCACGCACGCACGCACGCACGCACACACACACACACACACACAGTAGGGGTGTGATAATTATCACGTGATAAGTTCAGGGAGGGACAAGGGGCAAATGTCTCAGAGCCTCAATGGTCACAGTAAAGACAGTGATTTACTCTGAGTATAGCCAGGCAGAGTCTGGGATACGGAGCCAAGTTAAGGGAGGCTTTGGGGAGGGAAGTGCTGATGAGGACTGAGGCCTGTACCCTGGACACAGAACATCTGAAGGAGAGGGAAGGCTGGGGGAGCGGGCACCACACCTAGAGAAGGACTTCCATCACAGTGGGTGGGCACCGTGTTCTTCCCCCTGAGGAGGGCAGCAGAAAGGACTGTGGGGCAAGAGGGTAGCAGGTGACAGAGCCGAGAGCAGCTGCGCACAGGCAGCTGTTTCTCGAGAACAATGGGATGCCCTGTGTCCTTCCTTGCATTCCAGAGGCCTCTCACCCAGGGCCAGGACAAAGCAGGCCCTTTTGTTAATTAAGTCTCCACCACAGCAAACCAGTGCTCACTGACCAGGGCTCCGGCCCGGAGGAAGCAGTTAAACAACTAACTCAAGATCTGGCCCCTGGGAACAGGGCTTAGAAGAGGAAGACAGACGGTCCCCCTGACTTAAGGGTTGGGCCAGAGGAAGGACATAGCCCTGGGAGGGGCCAGGGAGAAGCCAGGCCATATGAGGCCAGTGTTGAGTAGAAAAAGAGCCTGAGCAAAATGCCTCTTCCTTCCTTCTTAGGGTGCCTGGCGGGGCAGGCACAACGTTGTGAAGCTGGAGTGGGGATTGCTCGCATTTTAACTGCTGGGGACTAGGCAGATGCTGTCCAGTGAGATGGAATTATGGAGACTTCACCACCCTAATTCCAGAGGGGGAAACTGAGGCTCAGACAGGGTCTAATTTGCCCAGGGTCACCCAAACCACCAGGCTTCTGACACCCAGGATGACCTGCAGCCACCAACATCCACACACTTAGGAGACCAAGCTGAGAGGGTAACATGGTTTCAGATGGAGGAAGAGAAGGAGCAGAGAAGCCTGGGCCTGAGGACAGTGGGCCCTGTGGATGGAAGGACCACGGTGAGAACAGCTCAGCCCTGGTGGCAGAATGAGTAGAGGTATGTGAGAAGGTAGGCCTGGAGGTCAGCCTCTGGCCCTGGGAAAGAGGGCCGCAGTCCTCCGGGCCACCATCTCCCCCTCGGAACAGCCTTGGCTGAAGCAGCACAGAGCCCCTGCGCTTCCCTTCCTGTGCTGTGCCGGTTCCCAGAGCCTTCCTCATTTCATGCCTAGAGGACAACTTACCGCATCCTCTGCTCACTGCCAGGAATCCCCACCAGGCTCTGTAGAACAACTGAGGCCAGGCGTGAAGTGAGCAGGACCCGTCGGCTCACTGCTCTGCCCCGTACCACGGCAAAGAGCAGAGGCGACTTGCCTTTCAGGCACTAACGCCCCCCCCCACTGCTCCCCCTCCCCATGCCCTGGGAGACCAGCCTGGTGTGTTTCTTCCTGCCCATTCTGCCTGGTTGAGCCAGGAAGATGGCTATACAAGCCACTCTGCTATGAAAGAAAAGGAGAGGGTCCAGGAAGGCCCACAAGGTATGAAGTTTGAGGTCTGGGGAGGTAACCTTCATCCTGAATAGCAGGATGAACACTTTTTTATTTATCTGTTTGCGAGAAAGGTTTTTTGTATTTTTTTTTCAAGACAGGGTTTTTCTGTGTAGTCCTGGCTGTCCTAGAACTCCATCTGTAAACCAGGTTGGTCCTGAACTCAGATCCACCTGCATTTGCTCCCGGTGGGCTGGGATTAAAGGCCTGTGCCATCACTGCCCAGTGGCTGAACCTATTTTTGTTTGTTTGTATGTATGTTTTTAAACTAGATATATTTCCCCCTCTCCTTCCACCATGTGCAACACAGAGATTGAACTCAGGATGTCAGATTTGCCAGCAGACAACTTCATCTGCTGAGCCATTCACTGGCCTGTTCTTTTTAACATCTCTGGATAGTCTCCCTTGCTACCCCCACCCCCTCTTCTGTTCTTTCCCCCTCCCCTTTCCTTATGTTCCTCTTCCTTCCCTCCCTTCCCTCTTGCTTCTTCAAGTACTTCTCTGCTCAAAAGCTAATCTTTTGGAGCAGAAGAGAGCTGCCAGGAGCAGAGGCAGGCTGCCTCGTGAGAACCGGTGGCCCTCAGAGTCCACAACAAGAAAAGGACATTTAAAGATCTTGACGGGACATTAGTTGGCTTAGCACAGACCCTGCAAAACATGATACCACTGTCTCCTTGTGCTAAGAAAGTCACCATGGGGTTGAAGGCCTGACAAGGATGTAGCCTGGCCCTCGGGTTCACAGAAGGACCTGGGCTGGTCTCATGTCACTGGAGGCTCTTCTGAGTGTCTTCTCACTTGCCAGAGGGCCGTAGTGTCTGCCAAGGGACCCTCAGCCCGCTAGCCAGCTAGTGTGCTCTCACAAAAGGGGTCAATGGGCGAGGTGCCCACAGGGAGAGTCATCAAGGCAGCTGAAGTTCTCGACTCATGAGGGAGAACCAACCATCTGGCCAACTGCTTCCTCAGGCTTGGCTCCTGGGTCTTGCCCCTCTACCCCAAACTCAGGAAGGGACCCCTGAAAGATCACAGCGGATGGCACTGCCAGGACCAGCAGTACCAAGTGTCCTGTGGGATCTGGAGACAAGCATGCTAGGCAAGGTCTCTACCCAGCCTTACAGGACGATCTGTCTGTAGAAAACACACGTGTTACATAAGCTTGAGTGGCACTTTGTTCTGTCAAAGGTTTCCACTGCGGGCTTGTCAGAGCTTGTGAAAGTGGGGTGCACTGTGTTGTGCTCCCACGGGATCTGACCAGTGAGCCCCACAGTCTTAAAGGCTTCGCCTAAGTCATCTTAGTACTGTTTGCCAAATTACAGTATTTGGCTTCCCAGGCATTTTCTCACAGCCCCCCGCCCCCCTGAACAGGCACTAAGGTCTCTGTGGAACCCGGGCACCGGGCTTTGTTCTGAGAATAAGGACCAGCATCGTTACTCTGGGTGTTCAAAAGGGACACGGAGATGGCTGCACTTGGAATTGCGTCGTGTGCCTGTCTCAGGGAGCCAGCCCTGTCTTTAACTCACTGCACAGCCAAGGGTGGACCTGACTTCTGATCCTCTCTCCTCCTCCTCTGGAGAGCTGGGATTAGAAGCAGAGGCTACCTGGTCAGGGTTACGTGTGCTGGGAGATCGAGCCCCAGGCGTCACACATGCCAGGCAAGTGCTCTACCAACTGAGCTCACCCCCACACCCCCAGTCCTTAATTACTTTCAGGAAGGTGGAGGGCAGGGGGCTTGAGATACGGCTTAGTCGTCAGGAACGCTTACTGGGTAAGCATGACGGCTGGAATTTGGACTCCGGCACCCATATAAAAATGCTGGGCATGGTCTGGCATGCCTTAAACCCCAGCGCTGAGTGGGGCAGGCAGGAAGACACTGGGGCTGAAAGGTGCAGGTTCACTGGGAGGTCCCGCATCAAAGAAACAAGGTGGACAGTGATACAGAAGAACATGCAACTCTCCTCAGGTGTGCCCACACACCTGCACATACATGTGCACAAATATTGTGTACACATACACACAGAAGACACACACAGTGTTTGTGGTGCATGTTACGTGCCAGTGTGTGTACCGAAGGAGGGTTTCTGGGAACGTCTGTTTGAAGGCATGCTGTCTGTGGGCCAGATGGCTTTAAGATGGCTTAGGGCATGGTCTTGGCTGATCCTGCCTGTGGGAGAGGGGGTATTCTTTGTCCTGTCCTTGCCTCTGGGACAGTCCTCAGTACCTGGGACAGGGGTACCTGGGGTTGGGAATGTGGCTCAGAGAGAACCTCAATCCTCCTGGCCTTCACTCATGCTAGCTACCCTCCTGCCTCACAGCACATCCATTGGTCACCAGACATTATAGCTCTGTGTTTTGGAGTCTGGGACATCAGAATCAAGAAAAAGACCAAATTCCAGCCACAGCTGTGGGACCACCTTAGGGTGAGTCACAGCCAGAAATGCAGCATCAGGGGGAATTGCAAGTGCTGGGAATGCGATGAGCAGACCTCCGTAAGAGGGGGAGTCAGGGCTCCCTGCTCCCTGTGATTCGAAAATGCTGTAAACTTTACCACCAACAACACAATGCTCTCCGCACCGCTGCCTTGTATGGGCCCTGTTTCAGGGACATGACGGGGAAGCAAATGGCCGGGAGAGGCAGCTGAAGAAGAGGCCACAGGCAGCTGACCCAAGAGACCAAAGGCAAAAATTTCAGGATGTTAGTCCACTGAGAACTGTCAGGGCTCTGGGATGGGAGTGGGCTGTGCCTGCTTCCTGGGACACAGGATGGAGTGGTATTTTTATTTGTATGTGAAAGGGAAGTTGTGCCCCGTGATGGAAGCGGGGTTCGCCTAGGTCTGACCTCTCTGTCAGCCCCAGTGTCTGGCTCAAGAGGACTAGAATTCCCAGGGGCAGGCAGAGGCCTGGCGGCAGACTGTGCGGAGAGCTAAAACTGAAAGGAACTGTTCCCACTGTCGAAAGTACGGGGCTCCAGAAATGAACCTTGTTCCGTGGGAAACCACAGAAAATGACACATGGACGTGATTGAGAGCGGAGGGCAGCTGGTCTCGGGATGGGGCTCAGCCAGCCAGAATGGGAGCAGCGTCAAGCTGGGAAGACGCTCTAGATTTCAGAGATGTTGGAGCAGCCTGCAGAATGTCTGTCCTCCCCACCCCCTTCTTCTCTTAAAGATTTGTTTTCTTTCTAATTCTGCGTCTGTGAAGGGTATATGCATGAGGACAGATGCCGCAGAGGCCTCAGATCCCCTGATGCTGAAGTCACAGGCTGCTGGGAGATGCCCGGTGTGGGTCCTGGGACGCTAACCTGCATCCTCTACAAGAAGCGCAAGTATCCTTAAGCACAGTCACTTCTCCAAGCCCAGCAGGCCGGCCCACCTAAGTGGCTGTGCCTGCCCCTGCCCAGACCACAGGCAAGTGCCAGTGCTGTGCTCTCCTGCAGCTCCCAGCGTGGCTCTAGCCATGGCTCTGTCACTCCACGTCTGGTCCCTGGACATGGAGGTGTGACAGGCTGAAACTGAGGAGAAAACTGTATCAGGCACACTGTCAGGATACCTCAGGCCAACGTCAGACTCCCCTAATCTCTCCCTAATACCCCAACAGTCCTTTCCTGTTTCTTACTGTGCTTTCTTCCCCTCTCGTGTCTCTATCCTAGAACGGCCCATGAAGTAAATTAACAAGGCCACCCAAACACATTGTGCTGGGACTGGAAAGGACTGGAGAGCACAGGGCTGGGAGCCAGCCCATCCTGACTCAAGGACTGTCTCTGTTGACGACTGGCCCTGTGCCCTGGGGACTTGTTTTTCTCATCTAGAAAATGACATTAATGGTGATCCTGGTGACACAAAACTTGGGGTGGGGGTTAAGTGAAGGGTGAAGTAGAGAGGACTTCTCCCATGACCTGGGCCAGCCTTCCTGAGCACAGTCTAGCCTAAGGCCATGGTGGGGGTCTGAAGGCTCCCCAGCCCTCCCTCAATCCCCAGCCAATGGCTGCCCAATGTCCTGCTCACCCCCGGCGTCCGCTCATCACACACAAGTGCTTCCTTTATATGTTGCAGTTTTACTTCAATTTGAAGCAGATGGTTGCACACAGATGTGAACGGCTTTGGCCTCTGGAGCACAAGGAGCAGGCCTTGGCTTTAAATGTGCCCCTCCCCCACATACTGGCCCATTCCCTGGTCCCTTCCTCCCTATGGCCCCCTGCCTGGCCTGGCCACAGGCGGCTGCCTTCCAGCAGGGCGCTATCTTTGTGTGCCAGCCTGATTCTGGCCACTGGTGAGGGCACCTGGTGGGGCAGGCTCTGGGAGCAAAAGACCTTCAGAAAGATTGCCTTGAGGCATGTCCTGGGTTGGGTATGGGGCAATATTGCCTCTTTATGTCGCACCTTTTCCTCCACTCTCAGGAGGCGTGGTGTCCAAGAAGGAGCCAGGCCCCAAAGAATATTGGGAATGGGGTCAGAGGTCTGGGCAGCTAATGGGAAGGGCCCAGGATCTCAGACCCCACCTTCCACCGCCGGCCTGCCTGTCACGGCCCTTGGGGGCTCGTCTTGTACCCGGCCAGCCCAGGGCCCCGCACAGACGGCATGGATCAGCAGGCTAAGTGCTGCTGATGGTTACCAAATGCCCACTCCTCCACGAGTTCCTGGCACAAGTGCTAATCTATCTTTGGCTTGAGGTGGACTTGGTTGGGCAGCAATGGTGTGGCTTGTGCTGTTGGGGTTTCATCCCGTAGTTTCCTTGGACAATCTCTGTAGAATCTTTGGCACTAGCCTGCCCCACCAGGCAGAAGGCAACATCTAAAGTAACCCTGGATGACTGGAGGACAGCAGGAGACGGAGCGGGAAGCAGAGTGCCCTTGTCCTGGTCCTGCGTGGCCCTGAGAGGTGGTAAATGGGCTGAGTATCTAGTAGCATCTTGGAGAAGACAGGGAACGAGGCTGGTTGCCTCTTGGGGGCCCCAGCTTCTTTCTCCTCAGGCCCGACTGGGAACAGACCCACAGCAGTGTCCATGGCAGGTCACTCCTGAAAAAAACAAAACAGACAAACATGTATCAGCAACATCCTCCATCCATCTTGGAGCTGGATGCTAACACTCACAGAACTCCTCTCAATTGTTATAGCTGCCCACAGTGGGACATCATATCCATATCGCCCAGCCACTGTTTACTGAATTCAATGAAGCCAGATTTGGACCCAAGACTAGCTCTCCCCAAAGTACACGCTGCCCCTTTCTCTCCATCTCCACTAAACTCTGTTGCACTGAGGAAGCCAAATCCTTTTAAGCTCAGGGACACCTGGTGCTAACGTCATGAGCCCCAGAGTGATGCCCCTGAGGTCAGAGTCAGCCTCTACTATGGGGTGCTGGGATGGGGGATGGCAGGCGTTCCTTGCAGGTTGGTTGGTTCCCAGGGGAATAACTGTCTGTGACGTTTACTATTTCCCAAACCTGTTCAGACACGAGCATGCCACCGCAAGGCCTGACACCCAGCAGCTGGGACACCTGACACAGTCAGCTCCCCAGAGCCACATGCCCACCTCTGACAGGTCAGTCAGATGAGGGGAACCCTTCATTTTCTGAGCAGAAATGAGAACAGACCTGTAGAATCCCAACCCAGAAAACAAATCAGCAGAATTCTGCGTATCTGAGCATCGTGAGGTGTAGACAGAGGCTCAAGAGTCCTAATGATTGTCTTCACTGAGGAGCCTGAGACATCCTAAGAACCATGAGTCATTGGGTCAGGCTGTCTCTAGGCCCCAAGCTTCCACAAAGCGATAGATGAGGAACACAAGCACTGGGGTACCAGCCCTGGGGAGCGGGGGGTCAGAAGGACTGCAGAGGATCGTGAGGGATCCAAGAATCCACTCAGAACATGGGAAAAGTACTCAGAGCCCTTGGTCCAGCACTCGCCATTCTGCAGGAATCCTGAGCCCACAGCCCCTGCTGATGTTAAATTAGCAAACCATGCTTCGGGGACCGCTGACATGCTGAGGCCCTTCTCACATTCGGAGTCGAGGCTGAGCAGGCAGAGCAGGGAGTGAGTGTTACAAAGCGGCAATGTCCAGATTTGAACCCAGATCAGCCTGTTTCTTCTACCACCAGAAGCTGCTCCTGCTGAAGCCTGACTCTGAAGAGCAGGAGGGAAGAAGCCAAACCATGAGGCTGGAGGGCTGCTAATCACAGACCCGTATGTCTTGCCTTGGAGGCCCCCGGATGCTGGCAGGAACAGAGCCAAGATGTGGTCCAAGATCCAAAGTAAGAGGTTGGAGCCAGGCTGGATGCAGGGTCCAAGGAGGGTGAGTGAGCCAGGCCATGGGGGAAGAAGGCTGCCCAGCTAATAGTGGCTGAGCAGAGGAGAGGAAAAGTGAGAGGCCGGCAGGACCTTCATGTGGTAAATCCCGGCCTTGCATTCTCCTGGCCCATTGTGCATGGTTGGCCCCAACAGAGATCTGCTTTTTGTTATGGAGTCTGAGGAGAAGGATTAAGAAGCAGAAAGAAAGCCCATGGGGATGGCATGGGGTCTGTGGTCCACAGCATGGTTTAGGGCCACGTCATCCTGGCGCTGGCTGCCTGGGAGGCCGTGGGGCTGGAGCTCCTTCCTCATCCAGCTTGACCATGGTCTGGAGAGGGAGTGGAAGGGCTGGGACATTTCTAGCCACACTGTGAAGGTGGCCAGGGCAGCCCGGCTCCAGCTGCAAGCCCTGCCAGCTCTAAGACTAAGCTGACAGCTGATACTCAGCTCTGAGCATCCTACCCCAGACTAGCAAAGGAAGCCGACTGGTCTAGCCTCAGTGTTCAGTTGTTTTCTTCCTCTGGACCAATCAGTGGTGGCAGAAGGCAAGGAGGCAAACACAACTGCATGCTGTTGCTCTGGGCTACTCTGGCATGCCTAGTGTGATTGCTGTCGCCCAGTCAGTATGGCAGAGGGGTGACACCATCACAAACAGCAGTCACCCTTCCGCCTGTCTCCTCATCTGGGGTCAGAGTCAGTGGACCGCTCCGCTTACTGAGGTAGGCCAGCGCCCAGGACAACTCAGCTGCTGACAGCAGCTCTGTAAAATCTTGGGGAGCAGGCACAGCTGCCCTCCTTCGCAGGCCGCAGCGCCCTCTTCCCATGGGGTGTCCCTGCATTCTCAGGCAGGACATCGGGCATCTGTGTGACGATGACTGTCCTCTGCTGTACCTAGAGCAGCCTCAGCCAGCTCGCGCATCCCGAACCTTTTCGGTTTCTTTCCCTTCTCTCTGCTGAACCTGTGTTTCTGTTTTGCTTTCTTCTCTTGATCACCTGTGTCATGCAGGGGAATCGAGTCACTTTCCGTTTCTTAATCCTTATCCTCAGGCCAGTGAGATGGAACAAAGGAAAAAGGTGCTTTGCCACCAAGCCTGATGACCAACCTAAGTCTATCCCCAGAAACTATGTGGTGGAGAGAGAATGACTTTCACAATGTGACCCTCACATGTGCCATTGCACGTGTGCACAAGCGCGCACGCAAAGACATAGATACACACACACTAAATAAATAAATTCTGTGTGTGAACGTTTTACCTACATACTTGTATGTGTGCCACATGCATGCCTGGTGCTTATGGAGTAGGTGCCAGAAGGAGGCACTGGGTGGCCTGAAACTGATGTTGTGAGTCGCCATGTGGTGCTAAGAACCAAACCTAGGTCCCATGTGAGAGTAAACAGTGTCCTGAACCACTCAGCCATCGCTCCAGGCTCTATCTCCCTCCTACGTTAAAAAAAAAAAATCACTGTTCATCTGCAGTGTCCACTTTTACCAACTAAACCTTTTTTCCACTATTTTCAAGTTATGTATTTGTCCACATTTAAGCAATTTGGGTACAATCTTCTACACGTGTGAAAAAAATACCCAGTGAGTTTGATATCTGGACAGTGACTTTTTTTAATTATTATATCCTAAAAAGAGCAGGCAGATTTCAGGCACCTTTTAAAAACTGAAATGCCACAGGAAAGAGGAGCCGTGGGAGGATTCTGCGAGGACTGTGCTGCTGCTGTTCTTAAACCTTCCATGTCTGCTGCTGCTGCTGCTGCATCTCGAGTCAGCTGTGGGGCTGGGCAGGCCAGCTAGGCTCCAAATAAGCCCCGGTCTCCTCATTTAAAATAGTCATTTATTTATTTATTTATTCTTGGCGGGGGGTGCACAGGCCGCAGGGCTCATGTGCAGCGAGAAGAAACTTGCAGGAGTAGGTTCTCTCCTTCCTCCTGGGGTGGAACTTCGGAACTCCAGTCCTTACGCTCAGAGGAAACTCACACTCTAACTGCTGAGCCACTGCCCTGGCCCTCCTCATTTTCTCTATCTGTAGTGTGTATGGTGTGGTGTGCTTGGGCGGGATGGCAGAAGTCAGAGATCACTGCTGCTGAGCCATCGCACCAGCCCAGGTCTGTTTTCCCATCTTTTCTGAGCTAGGAATTGCAGATTTTCAATGAGCCCACAGGCTTCTGGCCTCCAAATTTCCCAGGGAACTGGAAACAGGCAAGATTCAGCTCATCTCCCAGCACTGTGTACCACCCAACCATGAAACAGGCAGGGAATTCAGGAGCAGCTGCAGTTAGCTGCTGTTTGCTGAGGACAGGACAAGGATGTGACAGGAGTCTGTTAGCCTTGGCTGGGAGGGTCCTCAGAGCTTCTGAGCACCTAAGGGCATCAAAGTCACAGACGAAGCCTTTGTGAGCAGGGGAGCCAGGTTCAGGAGAGTGTATTCACTCAACCAGTTGTAGTGAGTTGCTGTCACATAGCAGCTAGGTGGCAGGCACTGCCCTGCCCTAGCCCTGCCTCATCTCATGGGTGACCTGTCAACCCTGCTCAGTCCTCTGTGTCCCCCAGAGGTGTTCCCCCAAAGAGAAAGACATCACCCTGGATTCTAAGCTAGTGTATGTGAGCTGCAGGTCCCAGGTCCTGAGACTGAGTCCCGAATCCAGCAAGCCAAACCCTTCATTTGCTGAAAACAATGATTCCAGCCAAACCTCTACACCTGGAAACGGTACAGAGCGGTACTTTCCCAGCAGCAAGAAGCAACAGCTGCTAAACCAACACTGGGAGCCCAGGGCATGTGGCTGGCAAGACCCCTCCTTGTGCTGATGTGTCAAAGGTAGAGCTGAGTCCCAGGCAAACTGGGCCAGCATTCATTGACTACCGCTCTGGATACTGATGGAAACAGCCCACCCATGAGCATGCAAACTCCAGTGGGGACTATGGCTTGTGTTTTTCTGCCTCTGGCCCACACTGGGTATTAAGGGTCTGCTCAGGCCCTCCCTCTCAGCTCACCAGCTCCCACATGGAAAGAATAAGATGTTGCTCCCAGCTCCCAAAGCACTTAATTTCCTAGTCCCTGCCATCTTTCTGTAGCCTGGGTTACCGTTAGTGGGGCAGCTTGCCTGCCTGCCTCTCCACTCAACTCCCAAGGGGCACTGGAGGAGGCACCCTGATCTTCCCAGGGCCTGGCAGGGACGTGAGGGACTGGGACTCAGTGCTGTCTTGTTAGAAGCAGCCAGGAGCCTCGGTTCATTTCCTTGTTCGCACTGAGAGAGATAACCCCAGAGGAAAGGGTGTCAGTGCGTCCGGCCAGCAGGTGAAGGCAGAAGCCTGCATGGTCGCCCAAGCTACAGAAGTTGCTATTGGAACTGTGTGAAATCTCTTCCTGGGAGACAAGGCTTCAGCCTTTTCCTCCTCCTGGCTGGCAGCAGGGGAGGTCTGGCACACCCAAAGCTAGGACCAGAGCCTAAAGGAGCCCGTCAGGGCCTGCAGGGGACCGCCACGCCACACTGACGCCTTCTCTCTGGCTGCGGATCTGTTTCTCTCTCAGAGCTCTCTGCCTGTGTCTCTCTAAGCCAACTCTTTCTTGGCCTCTTGTATATTTGTCTCTCTGGGTCTGTCAGTCTGTCTGTCTGTCTTGGCACGGTGCCCTGTAAGGCAGGTTTGGTCCAGGCTGTGGCCCGGCAGCCGCGTGGCGTCCCAGCTGCCCCCAGCCCTGCAGGCTCACCCCAGCAGTCCCCAAGAGTTGGGGACTTTTCCCTGCAGCACCAGGTTGGAGAAAGCAGAGCTGGGTGGACAGAGCCCAGACAAGTGGGGAAGCCCCACTCCTTGGTCTTCCCAAGCAGGCCTGACCTCACACACACCCCATGGATGTGTACACACCCTAACTGCTTTCTCCCAGTGTGAGACAACTGTGGAGATTCCAGTTCTTGAGGCTCAGTGTTTTAACAGTCTGACAGATAAAGGGAGGGGTGCAGTGTCTCCTTAGGGACCCCCGCCAGCCAGGTCAGTTACCTCTCTTGCCTCACATCACGCTTCCAGCACACAGTAGGGGTAGGCAGCCCCTGGCCCTGACCTTCACACAGTCTCTTCACTTCCCTGAGTCATCTGCCCTGAGGTGACAGTTACTCTGTTATTCTGCATCTCAGCACCTCCCCTTCCTAATCTCTCCAGCAAGGTGACAGCAGGAGGGGAGAGGGCAAAGCCAGATAAACCAATTCATGCTGGCCAGGAGGCCTCTGCGAAATCTGTCTGTACCCGGAAGACACAGGAGGGAGCATGCTGTGCAGAGAGCAGCACAAATGCAATCTGTGTGTGTGTGTGCGCGCACACGTCTGTGTCTGTCTGTGTGTGTACTGTAACTGGGAAAGGCCAGGGTCCCCAAGCTGCCCAAATAATCAAATGATCTCAGCAAAGGCAGTTAAAGTTTTGTGCAAACACAGTTTTTTGGGGGGGTGTCCTTATTTACTTACTATTGAGACTGGATCTCACTAATAGCCTATGGTAGCCTGAAACTTGCTATGTAGCAGAGAATGACCACGAACTTCTGTGTCTCCTGCCTCTGCCTCCCACACGCAGGCATCAATCAATCTCTTGGTTTATGTGATGCTGGGGTCACACTCAGAGCTTATGCATGTTAGGCAGACACTACCAAAGGAGCTACCCTTAGCTTGCAAATGCACTGTTAGCAAGAGATACCCCCTTTCCTTGTCTCCTCTAATACCCTTAGGCTCACACCTTAAACTAGAATCTAGAGCCACTGTGGGATGTAAGATGGGGACACCTCTCACCAGGACTATTTCCCGACACCCTATCAGTTACACCGTAACAGGAGGGTCCAGTCAAGACTGGGAATGACGTGAGGGAAGTGACTTTCCTTCCTTTCACAGATGTCCACCATGTGTGTGCCACCCGCCAGCAGGCAATACACGGTAGGTCATCACCTGCCAGCATGGTAGGACATCAAAGGTGATGACCAACGGCATCAGAGTCTATGTTTGACTTCTGAAATCCATTCTGCTGTGTGACCTAAGCAAGTCAGTTAATGTCTTCCTGGACAACTCAAGGTCAATCCCAGGAGCAGCATCAGTCTGCAAAGGTCCCTGGGTCCCTGCCACCTACGGGATCCTGTACCCCAACACTAAACGAGCCCGCTTCTGGGCTCATCACCATTACCTTCCTACTTCCTCCCTGGCTGTATGGCCCTGGTCATCTCTGCCCCAACTTCCAGAACTGGCCTTCCTTGCTGCAACAGGTTGTTTCTGTTTTGCTGCTTCGACCCCAGGCACATGGGAGTCAAGGTCCGAAAGGCTGCATGCTCACCAACTATGGCAAACTCCTGTCCACACAGAGCCCTCCTCTAGATTTTTAGCTGTCACTTTTCTGTCATTTAGCTCTCAACTCCACGATGGCACCTCAGTCTGTTTTAGTCTTTGAAGTAATCCCAAACAATGCCTGACTGAGTGAACCCTGAGACTGAGACTCACTCGGTCTTAAATAAAAGTGCAGGGCTCTCTGAGTCGCCTTCATTTTCTACTTAAGGATCTAAAAAGACTGAAGAAGGACGATTCTATGGGCTGGGAATAGAGCTCAGTTAGTAGCTTGCTTAGGAGGCACAAAGCCCCAGTTCTATGTCCAGCGCGGCAGAAACTGGCTGTAATCTCAGCTCTGGGGAGACAGAGGACTGAAATTGCAAGGTCATACTCCACCACATAGCAAGTTTGGAGTCATCTTGAGTTATATGGATCAAAATGTAAATAAATAAAAATTAAAATTAATGTGTGTATGTTAAGGAGGGTGCAAAGTGGTCTATCCTTTGTAAATAACCCTTCTGGTGCCAACTCATGTCCTTCCTGTTCAAGGTGTTAGGCACAGGAGAGCAGCCAAGTGGGGTGTGAAGCATGTGGGGAGAGGGACTCCCAGAAACGCGTGTTACCACCACAGGTGAGCTCTGAGCAGCTTGCTCCCTGGGGCGGCACCTCGGGTGCCCAGCTGTGTGGCTCTGTCCTCCCTGACACCATGGAGCCAACTCCAAGGGCCCCTGATCTATCAAAAACATCAACCAATTGCCTTCTGAAATGTACCTTGTTCCTACCTTGGGAAAATGGTATATTCCATCAGATCCTGACAGATGTGCAGTTCTGCACACTTGGCGCGCGCGCGCGCACACACACACACACACACACAGTAGTATGACACATGGCTTCTTCTGGCCACTTTTCAAATGGACCAGCCATATCCTCTGGGACCCTCTGTCTTCCATTTGAGAAAAATCTTTCCATGGCCACTGTGCCCTCCAGCTCCTGTCTCCTGGGCAGCAGCTGTTTCTGCATTTTAGGAGGAAGACGCTGCTCGCTGAAGGCAAGTACCCAAGCCCAGAGCATGAGGAAATATACTGAGATGCAAGCTCCTGTCCACTGAGCCCACACTGCTAGGCAGTCCCGAGGGAGAGGTGTGTCAAAGCGTAGTGGCTGTGCCCTCATGCCCTGGCCTGCTCTAGCCCTGCCCAACCCTGCCCTGCCATGGCCCTGGGTGACTGTGTCATCTCACAGCCCTGAATAACAGAGATCCCAAAAGGTGGTGGATCTAGAAATAATTATGTGAGCGAACTCTGCAAACTGCAAAGCACCTACTATCTGTAAAGAGATACGAGGTCACTAGGAAGCTGGCTTCTGATGATCTATGGCCTGAATGCCACCAGCTAAGAATGAAGCCGGGGCACCAACTTTGTAAGGATATGGTTAGGTTGAAGGAGCTAGGGAAACACTTTTCTGCCACTGTGCTCAAGGTTATAACACTGGCTGTCCTCACTAGGGAGAAAAGCGCCCGTTGCAATGGAGTCAACTCTCTTGGGTTGACCTGTGGGGGGCTGCCCTGATGTTTTTCTCAGGTTCAAGGAGAGCACCTCTTTAGGGGAGGGAGAGGGTGTCTAGAACAGACGCACTAAAGAAAAGAAGCCTTCACTCTGGTCTCGTCCTCACGCAGATTTTGGGTGCCCTTTAAGGGTGGAGTGCTCAACACCACTCTTGACAGCCACCGTGCAGCCGTAGGGAAGAAAAGGAAGCCTGAGTCCCAGAGCCGCTACGGGCTGTTCCACACGACCCATAAGGAAATTGGGATAGAAGTCTGGGAGGGCTTCCTGGAGGAATGGGGCCTTTCACAATAGCAGGAGTGAGACAGAGGTAGAACACTGGACTGATGGCTGGGGACAGGGTTAGGCTGTGCACAGAGCAGGCCCTTCTGGCCGCAGCTCTGTGAAAACTGGGATACAAGGAAAGGGCGGCTGGGGCTGAGTCAACCAAGGGTGCTGGTGGGGGTAGGGACAGTTGGGTGTCCCGCGGAGTCTGACCTATGCCTTACCTAGGATAGGAGAATACCTAGGAATCCTGGTGGCCGAGTGATGCTACCTGACTGACTTGCAGCAGAGCATCTGAGATGGGCTCCAGAAGGGTCTGTTGCAGTCTGAGCTGCTTGGCGGCTGGCACAGGCCTGGGGTGACTGACTATGAATGAGTGTCTTAAAGGAGGGTCTGGCTCCTAACTTTGTCATTTGGAAACGTTTACACTGGGAAATCACGGAGGGGAGGGCTTCTTGTTTTTCTCTTAGACTCTGTTGTCAGGCTTCTGGGATGGGTGTAAAGGGGACAAGCAGGGCCAGGGGTGGCCAAACCATCCTGCTGTAGGCCCTACATTAAGGGGATGCAGCTAAGCAGTGGGCAGGTGGCCCCTCCCAAAACCTTGTCCTCTGGAAAGCTAGAACTGAAATCAATTGCCAGTCACTCTGCCAGTTCCACGTTGTCCCCAGAGACATGAGATCAGTAGTTGCTATTCTTTCAGAGATCCTCCACACCTTTGGCCTCAAGGGAACCCACTTCTCACGTGGAAAATGGGGGAGGGGACAGAATTCACACACCAAATTTATCCCCTTTCAACTGCCGATCCCTGATCAGCCAAGGAAGCCAGGGTGCCTCCTACCATGAGCCTCAGACTTTCCAAAAATGTGTGTGTTTGCCTGAATGTATGTCTGTGCACCGCATGGATGCCCACTGAGGCCAGAGAAAGGGCTTTGAATCCCCTGGGACTGGAATTTTACAGACAGTTGTAAGCTGCCATCTAGGTGCTGGGAATTGAACCGCGGTCCTCCCCTGGGAATTGAACCGTGGTCCTCCCCTGGAAATTGAACCGTGGTCCTCCCCTGGAAGATGAGCCTGCTCTTAACCTCTGAGCCCTCTCTCCAGCCAAGCCTAAGACTCTTGAACAAGGTCTCATGGTCCCTGAAGTACCACTGAGACTCAGACACCTCACCCCCACAGAAGCCACACAGGGAGGGTCCAAGGGCTGGCGCCAAGCTCCTCTGGACATGAGATCAATGGCCTTGAAATTATGATAACATAAATGTGTGGTCCGGCCCTGTCTGACCAACTGTAGGTGAGTGGAGAGCAGGGGTAAGGCAGGAAGAAAGGGGTGAGGGAGTTGAAGAACGCTCATAAGAAACACAGCATACTCTCCTAAGACCCAATGGGAGGCCTGGGAAAGCAGGCCACTGGCAGTCACTTCCTAACACTAACTGAGGGCTAACAGGCTCTGGGTCTGAAGGGACAGCAGGAAGGCAGCCACTGGCAAAGAAACGCAGGGAGCTGCAGAAGCACGGGGAACCCCAGCTCTGTGTCCTGCCCCTACCTCAGCACCCACACTGACCAGGAGCACTTCTCCCCACCCTTCCCAGGCAGTCCTGACCCTGCTCCCTGTCCCGAGGGGTGCCAGGAAGACAGGAGGACTCACCCCATCTGACAGGCCACCTGGTGACTGTTCCCAGAAGGTGCCCAGATTCTGAGCAGACATGTCCCAGAAGCCTTTGGCGACAGTGCGGCAGCCGGTTCTTTAAAAAGGCCTCACGTCAGGCTGCAGTCAGCTGTGGGGGCCCAGGCACTGGGGTGTTTACGGCTGCCCTCTGGTCAGCCCAGGGGGCACTCCCCAACCCTCACCTCTCCTCACCCCAGCCCCTGCAGGCATAATGCTTCCTTCTTCTGCAAGCTGAGGTCAGTCAGGGCGACAATGGATGACTTTCCACCTCAGTGCTACTGTTTGGTTAGAACTCCAACGACAAGTTGGGACCAGGCCACACTTTTGGAGATGACCTCAAGCAATTATAGGTCAGGACCTGGCCATGCTGATCCAGACTTGTCTGTGTGTCTGTGTCCATGCATACACAAACCACACACACACACACACACAGACACACACACATGAGGGTGCTTGTGGGGAACAAAGATTAACACCAGAATATCTTCCCCACTTCTGTCCATTATTTTCCTGTCTTTTTCAAGGCAGGGTCTCTCCCTGAACCTGGGCCCTGCCACTTCATCAGCACACGCTGCCACACTCAGCTCTTTGTAAGCATGCTGGCCTGGGAACTCTGGTCCTCACGCTTGTATAGTGAGCACATTACCTACTGAGGCATCACCCTAGCTTGGGTCTTTCCATTAGACTCCCCAACCTTCTTGCCTGCCTATCTCTTCCAGGCCAGAGGAAGACAGTCACTTCCCACTAACCCCGGGATTAACAGCTTTGAGACCAAAAACAGTTGACAGTACCCTAAGAACTAATTAGATGGCCTTCAGGTACTCCCACGGAGGAAGAAATGACACCTGGTGTCAGAAGAGGAAGAAATAACACTGAACGCAAACAAGAGGGTGGGCAGAGGGGGATAAAAACCAGAGATAAAAGTCAAGAGCAAACAGCGGCGCCTGAGAAGCACGAACTGCAGCCGCCAGCTTTTACGGCATCCAGCCCTGTTATTCATAAGCGAGTTTCCTCTCTCACAAAGAACCTTTTGCACGGTTTTCGCTGCTGCCTCCAAACCAGCTGCTCGCGCTGTTGTATCCTGAGTGATGATGAGGTTCTGAAAGGGCTTTTTGGGAACAGATGGCCAGGGGAGAGCTGGGGAATGTGCCAGCGGAGGGCCGGGCGGGCTGCCAAGGCCTGCGGTGACTGAGTTCTTGGGCTTCCAGCTCGCGTGCTTTCCCTGCCCTCTGCCCTCCGTGGCGCCAGCAGGCCTTCCCAGCGAGCGCTCGGAACATCTGGAGTCTGGGGTTGCCAGGAGGGGGGGGCGGGCGGCCAGGGGGGGGACCCGCTGTTCCTGAGGAGCTCCCATAGACTTGCAGGCAGGCCGCCTCTCCCAGCAGCTAATCAAAACCACAGCACCGAATGGGAACCAGGCGGCGCTCCCAGCTGCAGCCGGAGGCCGCCAGGCGACTTAACCCGGTGTCAGGCCTCACTGGCGGCGCAGCCCTGGGGGGGGTGGGCGCTGATGACACCACTCCCAGCCCCCGAATCCCAGCCCACCCTACTCCTGCGCCACCACCAGCGGGCTATCGGCTCCTGCAGCTAAATGGAACCTCCACGTGCTGCAGATGCCTATTTACATAAGGGCTCCAAGTGGGAAGGGCACAGGACACAGTGCGCCCGGTGGGGGCTGGGGGCGCTTCCAGGCAATCTCAGGGGAGACCGAGCTTACATTTTCAACCAAAGAAAGAAAACCTACTTCCTAGCCATCTGGACAGGGGCTTTGTTCTGGCCTCAGTTTCCCTTCTGTGGGAGCAGTGCTCCTGACTCCAGGAGTCTTAATAACGAGGGGCAGAGATGGTAGCTGCAGTGCCTGGTACGCAGCGGGCCTCACCATATGGCTGCTGTCTGTTTACTGGCATTCTTCTGCGCCAAATGTTGCCTAGATTTCTTGGTATAGATCCACGCCCTTTGAAATTGAGGATTTATGGACTGGCTGCTTGCTGGCCCCACTTTAAAGGACAGGACCAGCGCTTCAGATTCAAGTGCTAGAGATGGAAGAATTCCTAACTCAAGGGATGTGCCCTCATCTGCTGGCCCTGGGTACTTCCCTGTCCCGGATGTTCCTTCCTAGTGCTAGATTCAAGCTTGTTACTTTGTAGCTGCAAATTCAGAGATTCCCTTTCTGAGAAAGGGGCAGCCCCTTCTGACATAAGGTTTTGTCTGATCCCGTCAGCAGGCATAAAGGAAGGTATGATGTTCTTGCTTTATGGGAGAGACACCTGGGGACCAGCGAGGTTAAGTAACAACTCCAGGATCCCCAAGAAAGAAGTACCAGCGCTAGGACTTGTCTAAAACCTTGTCTGCTTCCGTATATTTTGTTTACTTCACAGTTAACCATGCCAGAGAGGGCAGCACTCACGAGAGGGTTCACCCCAACACTCCCCAGACTCCCTTCTGCAGCGCGGTGAGTTCTTGAGCAAGCAGGGCAGGGCTTTTGTCACTGGGGTCCTGATTCTCCATTCATATCCAGCACTGCAGGAAAGGCAGCGTTCTGATCCCTAGAGCCTCGACTCTACCTCAGACCACCCAGGGAATATCACAGGCCATCAAAGGGAAAGCCCATCCAAGCTCACCTGGGAGGGCCCCCAGCTAACGATCCCTCCAACCGGGGCCTGCCAGACTTGGGGCCCAACGGTGTCAAATTCGAGAGAAAAACGGCAGCTGAGAGAACGCTCCATGTTGGAACAGCTGGCGACAAACATCTATGTAATTGGAATGCCAGAAAAAAATAATAAATTGCATCCATTTTTATGACCGAAGGGGAATTGGACGGTGGTTTCCCACTCACCTCTCTCCCCTCCCCCTGAACCCCCCCCCCGGCATGGATGGACTCCACAGGCTTTGTGAGCAAATGCAATTTGACTCAATGACTTAGCCTGGAGGACTTGGACTTGAGAGCCACCCTGGTCTGCCTAAGTTCCGATATGGGAAGTGATCAGTGCCTAGAGGAAAGCCATACAGAAGGGGACAGCCAGGCACAGTGGACTTGGCCACTAATGCGGCAGGTGGACGGACAAAGCTAGGACAGTGCCCTCATTGGGGGCTCAGGCCCACTAGGAGTTGGAGGGTCAGGCCCCAGCCAGGGAGAGGCCCTTGAGACTACACCACACACTCAGGCTCTCTGAAGAGCCCAGAAAAGGATGGTCCAGAGCTCAGCCACATAGGAAGCAGCCCGGAGCAACCAAAGCGTACACTGATCCGTCCCTCTCCCCCACTGACTGCTACCCAAAATCAATCCGCCCTGGGTCTGACATTACATGAGTCTATTATTGAGACTGTCTTTCAAAAAACAGAGTCTGGTACCCCATCTGCCATCACCTTAAAAAGCTCCTCCCTTCTCCCAGGCAGCCGTAGGCAGAAAAATAAAACGTTGCCTGCCTGAGAGGTCACAAGCTCCCAGACACCCACTCTCAAGAGCCACATCTCCACTTCCTAGCCCTATAGGCCACACCCTACCCACCCCATCACATCCCACTCCACCCCACCCACTGTGAGCAACTAAGACAGGGGCTTACTGGCCAATCATTACTAAGACTCAAAGAACTCCACTGATGCCAGCAGGAAACGTTGTTACTGAGATACTTGGAATCCCTGGAAAAGGGTGTTCTAGATTGGGGTACTAGCTCTCCTATTCCAGAGGCTGGGTAAGACAAACAGAGGACAGGTGTGAGGGAACAGGTCTGTCCCCTCCCTCTTCTCTGTCCTCCTGAGAGGCTCCCAGAAGCTGCCACTATAGAAACAGAAGCTGCAGCAGCATGGCGTGGGGCCAGGCGCTTAGCTGCTCTCTCTCCAGCAAGGCAAGGTTGGGACAGCCCTCCCCAGAGCCTTGCCTTCGAGATCTGGCCTTTCTGCTGAAGGGCCTCTGACAGGGCTCTCTGCACTCCTCGAGCTTATGAGTGGGGTGAAAAGCTCAAAGCCAGAAAGGAAGAATGGCTGGTGAAGGGCTGTGACAGACAGAGAGGTTAACGGAGGCTTGAAGGGTAAGTCAAATCCAGTGCTGACTCTTAGCAAAGACCTGAGGGACAGGGCAGCTCACAGGGAGATCAGGAGCCTCTGCACTCAGACTCTCAGACATGTGTCCTGAAGGATGGTCAACCCCCAACACACACCCCAGACATGTTCACTCATAGAGTGATGCCCCAGCTCAAACTGCCACCAGTCACATTGGCCAAGCCCACCAGCACGTCAGAGGCTGCGCAAGCATCCGCTCACAGACTCTTCATCCACAGCGCCGTGCCCCAACCCCGCCACCCTTCCTGGCAGTCTCAGAGCACAACTACTCTTTTCACTTAAGGCTTTTTTGGGAGCATGGGGGAGGGCTCACTGCGCAGCCAGGGCTGGCCTGAAATTCTCGGCAGTCTCCCTGCCTCTGCTCCCAGAGTGCTGGGATTACAGGCATGGAGCATCTTGCTCGGCACCACTTGAGTCTTTAAACAGAGCTAAGTCAGGTGGCTACTGAGATGGAGAGAGGGTAAAGGCACTGCCTGCTGAAGACTTTTCGCTTTATGATATGTAAACATGTTTTTGTTTTAATCCTAGGTGTGGGATATGGCAGTGATTCAGATGGTCCACGCAGCAAACTTATTTGCCTCACGCGGGCTCTGAGAGGGGCTCTTTCCCAGCTGAATACAGTTTAACTCTGAAGACTCTGGGAGGGAATAAAGGCCAGAGCCCCCCCCCCACGCGCTCCTGGTGCTGTTCATGTCTCTGGCAAGTTGGAGACACCCTGAAAGAGGATTGGATTGGACTTGCCCCAAGGAACCCAACAGTCCTAACCAGCACAAAGCAGCTACAGAAAAACTATGCTAAAGAGAACTCCGCCCCCTCTCCCCATTAACCTTTCTCCCCAGCCAGTACTGGGATGTTGGAGGGGCGGGTGCGCACAGAGAGAAAGAGGGATTAAGAAACCTAAATGAAATCGTTTTAAAAGTACAACACCTGTCACTAAGCCTGATGAGCTGAGTTTAATCCCTGGATCCTATGTGGTAGAAAAAGAGAGAACCAACAAGTTTTCCTCTGATGACCTCCACACTCATAGCTCATGCCCCTCCCTGCCCCCACGAATGAATTGTTTTAAATGCAAATGAGTTGTAATGGGGTTTCGACATGTGCCTCCAATTACATGTATTGGAAAATGAATTCCAAACTCATGTGCCAATAATATGGAAGCAGGGCCTTCTGGGAGTTAATTACATGACATGAGGTCATCAAGGTGGAGCCCTATATGACAGTACTGGCTTTGTAAATGGAAGAGAAACTTGAGATAGCAGGCTTGCTGTCTGACTTGGTGATGCCCTTAACCAGGTTAGATAAAGCAAGAAAGTCTTTATCAGAAAACAACACTGAACTTACTAATTAGACTTCCCAGCCCCAGAACCAAGAGCTAAACAAACCTCTGTTCTTTAGAAATTACCCAGTCTGTGGTACAGGGACAAAGGCAGAGGTAATCATGAAGCTGTCTCCTACACACACAAGAAAGGACGAGCAACCAACCATGACTCAGCCTCGGCAGGAAGGGTCTGGGAGGCGAGTGTAGCCTGAAATGCTCATCTCATTGTCCATGAAGAATAATAGCAAGGGCCCCTGGTGTTCCTGAGCTATACCCAAGCCAAGCGAAGGCCATACACTCACCAGGTCACTCAGAGGTTGGCCCACGCACACTCTCCCAGGGCCTCCTCCCAGGGCAGGGAGCCACCATGCCCCTCCAGCCCCAGAAAGGGCAAAGCACATACCGGCATCGAAAATTCTAGATCTTACCTTTTAGCACTCTCTAAGGCCCAACAGAGCTCTGGACAAATCTTTCCATTCCTCTCACCTGCTAACAACAGACTCTACATATCCGTGGCTTCCTGGTGGCCTCTGGTGTCTACAGACTCCATGTGAAGAACAAGAGTTCTTCATTAGATTTTGTCCTCCTCATTCTGATCATTCTTCAGATTCCCAATCCTCCAACCACGGTGTCCTGTTGCCACTAGATGGCAGGGACAATGTGGCCAACTATTTTGTGTCTATACCCTCATGTCTGTCACAAAGAGGTAGCGTACAGGGCGTAGGTGTCCAGAGGACTTTAAGATACCCCCCCCCCCCATCCCATGCTTAAGGACTCCTACAGTGGTCACACAGCCTGCTGAAGTGGAGATTGCCCTTTGGACCATGACAATGACCCAGGCTGTGACATGGCAGTGCTGAGCCCTTCTTGTCACGTGAGGCTTTTTAAAGAGGCAGTTCTGCACATAAGGGCATAAGGAGGAGAACTTTGTGAGCAGAGGCAGGGCCTGGGAGGCACACCCTGGAGGGCACAGGAGCCAAGGACACTAGTGAGGGTCCAGTCTCTACTTTGAATGGACAGGGCACATCTCACATGCTTCCTGTTCAGACCTTTGCAAATCTCCCACCCCAGAACACAGAGAAGGCACCCTCTAGCCAGTCACCAAGCAGGCAGGACTGCCCACCCTTTTGCAGCCCATGAGCACAACATTTCATCTTTGAGTCGGCAGTGCGTGGGTGCCTCTCCAGTTCTAGTTTCTGGGGAGTTAGGAAATGGTTCTCACCTGGCAGGTGACAGCCAGGGCTGTCAATAGCTCTTGTCCATAATCTGCTTCCTCCATCCCGTCATCTGTAAAATGGTTTCTTAGCCTTGAGGTGATTTCACTGACTCCAGGTGCTTGGCTCTGTGGGGCATCCTCACTCTGCTGGCCTTTTCCCCCATAACCCTCTGGCTGGAGCTGGAGTGCACTGTCTATTTCAATCAAAGGACTGTGAGAGGGAGAGCCTGGGGCTGCCTCTGGGGGATGGGGGGTACATAAAGAGGTGGGGAGGGGAAGGAGGGGAGAGAGAGGAAGGTAGGCACCACTGAGGGACACACACCAACAGCTGAATGCCAGGGGAGTTCACCAAGAGTTTACCAACCTCCTTTGTCACAGAGCACGCGGCATGGAGCCATCAATCACGCCTTCATTTACCCATGTCACTCTCCCAAGGAAAGCAGGAAAGCTGGCCCCAGAGTGGCCACTGGCGCTTCCCCTCTCGCCCGCTTGATGAGGGGCCTCTCCTAATTGGCCCTGCTAAATCACTCCCAGGAATGCAATGTGCAATTAGGGCTGGTAGCCCCCCCCAGGAGGGCCTCCCTGGCGGCAGCTGAGGGTGGGGGGCTCAGTGGCCTCTGGGAAATCAGGGCAAGCTATAGGTTCCCTACCTAAAATGTGCCTGGGGGAGGGGCAGGCCCCAAGGATGGAGGCAGAGGAACATTGGAGGAAGGACACCGGAGGCCCCAGCTCCTGTTCCCAGGCCCTCCTGGATGTCGGCTCACTCAGTTTTTGCGTCACAGGGAAACACATCCAGACAGCTACAGCAAGTCTGACTGGCTATCCAAAGCATCAGGCACGTAGAAAACTATGGTTATGCCAACCCCTCTCTCCCCCACTGATTTCCTTGCATGTATCAGGCTTAGGACAGGCTGTGCTCCGCCTCCAGTGTGCGGTCCCTGCTTCATCTGCCTGGCGGCCTCTCAGCTGTCCTTACTGCTCCCAGTGAGTGGCTCCAATGCCTCTTCCAACAAGATGTTCCACCCAGCTCCCTTGGGCAGAAGAAGTACCCTGTGACTCCTCCATCTGGCCCTCCCCTGCCCCGGTATATGCCACGCTATCCCTTCTGCTCTCATGTACGGGAGTATCTTTCTGAGCATGCTGTTACTGTATGGAAGTTCACAGCCCTGCCAGGCCTGCTCAGGGAACCCCTCCAAGGGGAATACATGACCAGATATCCTCCTCCCTCCCTCGAGCGCAGTTTCCTATCACTCCCCAGATGAAACCACATCCTCCAAACCCACAGAAGTCTTCTCCCGGGCTGCCACCGACTCAGGGAGCTCTTGTCCTCACGGAACACCTGTCAGGCCACATGGACAGTTCAGCCCCAGAACACACAGAAACAGGAAGGGCTTCAACGGTGAAGCATTCCTTCATTTAAGCAACAAGTGAGCTCAAACCTAGAGGCTCCAAGATAACCAAGGTCACCCCCATGCTTTATGGCCATGATGCCACGCATGATACCAGGGAGGTGGGGAGTCCTGAGTCTGAGGAATCTGCCAGAACACCCCGAGGGGTCACTGTCTCTGGCCCCTGGGAATCCCGGGCACACACAGGTCTCCCCACCTCGATGCCTCCCCTAAGCTTGCTGCACGAGCGTGCAGGTGCATACCTTACGCTTCTTGGCACGCCCCTCTGCCTGCAGGGTGCGGGTGCAGCGCTGCACACACTCGGAGAAGCTGAGGTTGCTGTGGTCAGCACTGTAGTCCAGGTCAGCCAGGCGCGCCAGGGACAGGATGTAGTTACAGGCGATCCTCAGGATGGCCAGTTTGGACAGCTTCTGCCCATAGGAGTAGCATGGCACCTAAGAATGGCAGGAGAAGGCATCAGGAACAGCAGCAAGGGCCTTCACGCTGAACGTGCACCCCTCAGTGCCCACCTAGGCTGCCGGGCAGTAGAGGCAGCCTGTCCACTGTGCTGGGGCCTGACGTCTCGTTTTGTGACCTGTGCTAAGTGCCTGAAGTGTACACACCCAAATCGCAGCCCACCCTCTCCCATTACCCTAGGGAGCATCTGAATTCCCATTTGACAGGGGACCCGAGCACCCGCTCAAGTACCATAGATTTCCACCCCGACAAAGCCCTGTTCTCCTCCCAGTCTGAGGGCCTAAGTACCCTTTCTACCTCTGATGCTTTTTTCATATGTTCATTCATTCATTGACACTTATTTTGTTGGATGCTTGCTTTCTGAGATAGGGTCTCACTATGTAGACCAGGCTGTCCTCCTAACACATAGAAATCCACCTGTCTCTGCCTCCTGAGTGCTGGGATTAAAGGTGTATGTCACCACCCCACGGCAGCATACACCTATAATCCTAACACCTGGTGGGGGGAGGGGAAGGCAGGAGGACAGTGCAGATACTCAGACACAAAAATGCGGTATTTTTCTTCTTTCTTCACTTGCTCTACACCCTCTGGGCCTGGGTTACTGCCAAGCATGGCACACAACAGGTGCGTAATAAATGCCAACCAGACTTGATTCATTTGTCTGGGATTTGGCAGCAGCTAATCACTCACTAATTGTGGGAGGGGGCGGAGCTTCTGACTTCTTGGCGCTGTCCATCCTACACATGTGCTGTGTAAGCCATCAAACTGCATGATGGAACTGCCATGGTGTCACCATGTGGACGTAGCTCCTCACTGCCACCTGACAGCCACCCACCAGCTGACCTGCTCTTTTCTTGCTCTGCTCACCCAAAGGGCTGGAATGCTCCCGCCAGCAACCAAGGCTCTGGTCCCTGCTGTGGCTCTTGGGCATCTGTACACAGCGTCCTTGTCACCCACCCCAGTGTGGAGCACACACAGAACTGCTGCAGTCGTGTTTAGGGAACATGTTCATGGGCCAGGGGATCTTTGAAGCCCATGGTTTTGAACCGGAGATGATTTTTTCCCTCAAGGGACAGGTTGCAGGGCCTGGGGCCATTCCTAGTTATCAGGGCAGAGGAGCAAAAGGGTTTGAAGGGAAGCGTGGGGCTCTGCTGAACGTCACACCATGTACAGGACCCTCAGTGCCCTCACACCAAAGAACTCCTTGGCCCCACGCTCAGTAATCCCAAGAATGCAAATCCCACAGAGGCCCCAGGAGGAAGCATGAGGAAGACTGTTACCTCTGCCTGCAGACCCTGAACACATCATTCACTTTAACCAGCTCTTCACCTCAGAACTTTCACCTAGCTCTTCACCTCGGTTTCTCATGCCTGCCCCACACCAAGGGTACAGCCTGCGCTCAGCACTGCTCTAATAGCACCTATCTGTCTCCAAGCTTCATTTTTGCCCCCGCCCAGAGTGCCTGGTGTCCTCAGACACTGGAGGAAGGCTCACAACTGTAGAAAGTATCGTCCAGGTCCTGTCAAGAGCAGGCAGGCTTCAACAGGGCTGATTGAAAAAGGTTATGAGTGAATTAACTACAAAGTATTTTTAATTTACTTCCAAAAACATAATCTGGGCCCTGGAGGGATGGTGCAGAGGTGAATCAGCACACTGATCATGCAGACAGCCAGAATTTGGTTCCCAGCAGCCAAATAGGGCAGCTCACAACTTCCTGTATCTCCAGCAACGTGGGGCCCAAGGCCCTCTTCCAGTCTCCTTAGATACTGCACTACTGCACAAACCCACACTCAGACACATATACACGTAACTTAAAGTGAAGTGGAATGATACGGGGCTGGAGAGACTCAGTGGTTAAGGGTTCTGGCTGTTCTTCCAGAAGACCTGGGTTTGAGTCCCAGCATCTACATGGCAGCTCACAGCCACCTGTAACTCTGGTTCCATTTCAGGCATTCACATGATACAGGACAAATAAATAATATATCCATACCTTTGTCTCCTGGATTCACTACTTGGCTCTAACATACAACCAAGTGAATGACTTACTCAGCGTGAGCCTTCGTACACTGGGCTGACCTCACAGGGTGGTGGGGATTCAGTGGATGACGTAGGCACTGCGCCCAGCAAGCCTAGCATGGGTCAGCAGAATGATGACACGCGTTACTGCAGAAGATCCCAAGACGGGTTCCAGAGAGGGTGAGAAGTCTGGGCACAGTAGCTAACCACCTCTCAGCCTGTGCAAATCAGGAGAGTAGAGAACCAAGGCAGAGGGCCGGGGAAGGCAACAGAGCAAGCTAATGCCCTGAACCTCTAACTCTACACACTCATCCTAATGCCCTGAACCTCTAACTCTCACCTACATACCCATCCTCCTCCCGGCCACAGCGCCAAACCCATCCGAGAAAAACTGGCAGAACAACACGATTCACCCATTTCCAGTCAGAGTCCAGAAAACCCTGTTATCAGTTTGAACAAATAAACACACTCTGGGCCAGGGAAGGGGGTCTCAGGGTCAGGGCCCAGTACCTCTGCCTGCTCCTTGACCCAGGAGGTGATGTCTGCCTCCAGGGTCGGGGAATCTGAGGACCTAGGACTACTGTCACTTACAGATTACTCTGGAAGTCAACTCCCCAAAAGCCAGGCTTCTAAGAGAAAGCAAGACTTTGAGAAAGGTCTGTATGCTGGGTTTCTGAATAATAGGTGAGGCCAAGGCCAACCGGGAGTACCATGCCAGGTTCTGGGCCAGTCTGTCCTAGTTTTTTGTTACTTCGTGCCGTTGCTTGGGTCAAACTCCTCGTTGAACCAGAAGAAAACTGGACTGAGCCCTTGCCTATCTGGCACGGTCACACCCTTTCACGGCATCACCCAATCTGAAATCTGCCTCGAGTGAATGTCCGGTACGCGTATGAGGAAAACAGGTGACATTCCCAGCCCAGATCACTCAGCTGAGACCTGGCTGAGCCAGCAGCTCATCTGGCTGGCACCTGAGGAAGGCACATACGACAATACACTCCACTACCAAGGTGGCCACGTGGGGCAATCATGGCTCTTCCAGGTGGCTTGCCCCTTCTCCTCCCCTCCCCCAAGGCTGGCTCCCTGCTTAATTGGCCCCATCCTTGAGTCTCCTGCTGCCAAGGCTAGAGATACAACTCAGCTGGTAGAGTTGGCTGGCATATCTTGATACCCTGGGTTTAGTGCCCAACACTGCACAAACCAGGAGGAGGGGTGCACACCTGCAATCCCGGCACATGGCAGATCAAAGCAGGAGATCACAAGTTTGAAATTATGCTCAGCTATGTATTGAGAGTGAGGCTAGCCTTGGCTACATGGAGCTGACTGATTCAGCTAGACTGGCTGGTTATCAAGCCCCACAGAGCCTCATGTTTCTGCCTCCCCAGGGCTGGGACAACAAAAGTGTACCTGCAGGGGCTGAATTCAGGTCTTCATGCTTGTTTGCAAACATTAATAACTGAGCTGTCTCTCCTGCTCCTGGAGTTTAAACTCCACAAAGAATCAGCTTTTGGCATTTTCACAAGGCCCTCTAGGGCCCCAAACATTCTACGCCTCCTCCACCTACCCAAGCTAGACCCTCCCTTGGCTCCAGCAAACACTGGCTTCGCAGCCACATGGCCTGGCTGTTCCCTGGACATCTTCCCGACTGTAAGGAGGACTGTGGCCTTACAGGACCTGTTTCTTCACCAGAAACACAGGCATTCAAATAGCTGCTTCTCAGAACGGATCGCAGTGGACAAGTGTGTGTGGGGGGAAACAAAGTCAAGAACCTACCAGAGCTGGTGGGGAAGCCCCAAAGTCTTTATTCCTTGGGCAGTGCCTCAGAGGCTGTCCTCAGAGGGGCCCCAGGCCCACAGAGCTACAAGCATGCTATGTCCCTACACACAGCGGCTTTCCAGATTCCTTCTTACGAAGCTATTCTCTTATTATTATTCTCTTATTATTATTCTGTGGGACAGGATTTCTTCATGAAGCCACCTTATCTAGGGCCGTTCAACGTCCCTGTGAGGTCTCCTTAGAAAGGGCCTTTAAAATCCAAACTGTCCATAAAGTGAAGGAGACACAAGACCCAGCAGCCATTGACCCCCGGGCTCTGACAGACCTGGGGACAGATCCTGGCCTCTTTCTGTAAGTGTCCTTGTCAGTGCAATGACAAGCAGTCCTACAAACTCACAGGACCCTCAGTAAACAGCTTCCCTCGGAACTGTGAGCTGGGGGTAGGGAGAGCCCAGTCGCCCTTACCAACTGTGTGGAGCTTTCGGTGTAAGTAGACCTGCCGTCCCCGGGGGTGGGACACAGACACCGCTAGGGTTCCCTATGTGATTTTCACCTCACCAAAGAGAAGCTAAACTAAGACCACTATCCCTGCACCCTTCTGGGATCCCTTCAAATTAATCTGATGAGGTCCCTGAAGACCCCCAAAGCATACCAGGGGTGGTGGCCTAGGCCCACCTGCTCAATGCCTCCTTCACTGAGAGAGGCAGCTGCCAAGGGCCCATCATTGCCTGCTGCTATCACTCCTCTATGGACATCAAGGGGCTTCAAGGAAGAGAACGGAGCCACCGTCAGAGGGTCCTGCCAGGAAACTGAGTCCCAGGGCTCAAGCCCTTCCCTCCCCTACCCAGTACAGCTGGCCTTTCCCTTGGACCCCTCCCACCTGGCAGGGAGCAGCCTGCACGTGGCCAGGCCCAGCTGCACACACATGGCCTTCATATGAGGCAGCAAGGAGGGCTCGGGTGCAGCTGGGCTGGTGGCAAGTGCTGTAGTCTGACCATCTGCCCCGCACCCCCACCCTCGACTAGAGGGACTCTCTCCCACCTGCACCTCCGCCAGCACACACCATTTCTTCCTGGTTGTTTCTTCCCGGGTGGTAGATTGCAATGACACGCGGAGGCCTGACTGGTTTCCTGGTGCTCGGGGCGGATAAGCCAAGAGGCAAAGCTGTTAAGCGCCAGCCACTGGAAAGACTCACTAAGGCTGATTCATTCCAGGCTTTGCGGTGACCACACGGTTCTGCCACTGCACGACGCCACGGATGCATTGCCAAGATCTGAGCAGTGCTGCTCGGATGCTGTGCAGCACAGGACCTGCAAGGCCACCAGAAACACTGCAAGACCTCAGCCAGTTCAAACCAGCTGCCTGAGACCCTGACACCACCTCATGTGGCCTGGGGCGCAGGGGAATGACGGCAGCACCTAGCTCACAGAGCCAACTAGCACGCAGAAGGTGCTAAGCACAGAGCCTGGCGCTTTCTGCGGTTATTACCAAAATGATCAAATGGCTGGCTAGATGGCTCAGTGGGTGCCTGCTGCCCAGTCCGATGGCCTGAGATCCTCAAGGCCATGGTAGAAGGAGAAAACCAACTTCTCAAGTTGTCTTCTTGGATCCCCACTCACACACTGTAGCACACCTACACCCACTGAATCAAATATCATTTTAAAATGTTCACATGAGCTGGGTGGGTGTGGTGGTGCACACCTCTCATCTGAGCACTCTGGAGGCAGCGGCAGGCAGGTCTCTATGAATTCCAGGTCAGCCTGGCCTACACAACAAGTTAGTCGCTGGCCAACCAAGGGCACATGGCAAGACCCTGTCTAAAAGACGGTAGGGTTAAAATAACAAAGAATCCACATTGCCTCGTCTTACAGATCTGTGCTCAGTCCTGACGCCCAGGCAGACACTGAGAAAGGTGCCTGGTCCTTACTGCCTCTGCCTTAGTTTGGTCTCTTTATACAAGCCGCATATGAGGTAGGGGATCAACCTTAGGAGCAGAGGTCCAGAAAGGACAGGGGACTGTCCACGGCCATACAGGAAGCCCAGGCGGGGAAGCCACTGCTGAGCAACAGGCCTCCAGCACGGGGTGGGAGCTGGGTTGATGGAAGAGGTGCTTACATTCCCAACCTGTGTCTGCATCCCTGTCCTTCTGGGACAATAAGCAAGTGTCCCCTGGAGCACAGCCATCCTTCCGAGGAAAGGGCAGAACGTCAGAGCTAGGAAAAAGAGGCAGGCGTGTGTGGGTGTTCTTTGGGTAGATGTCCTGAACATATATGCATACATCTAACTACATGTGTGCACACGAAGTCTCTCCTTGAGAATGCTTGGGCTGACCTTCTGCAGGACATATTGAACTTGACCCTTCTGTGCAGAACTTCCACTGACTGCAGAAATGAAAGGAGACCAGTAGTAACCACCTCATCTTGGAGTCCCTAAGATGGGAAGACTTCAGCCACCTAACCCCTAACTCACTACAAGATGACCTGAGTAAGTCTCCTGCCTTCTCCTGTGTTAAGTACACCTCAGTATTGCTTATGCTATATAAAATGTGTCCATGAACGCTCTCTCTGGGAGACACTGAAGAAGGTAGCTGGAGGCAGGGGACTCCCCAGCTCAGGAGGGGCTCACCTAGCTGCAAGTGAGGCAGATGGACAGGCAACTCCCAGCCCTTCTGTCCTAAATGGAGACTGCACAATGCCCTCCAGGCAGGCACTGCCCAGGCACGCAGGCACACAGCAGCTGGCCTAGTGGAGAAGGACGGCTCCACAGCCTCCCAAACAGCTGATGTGTCTGCCAGCAGTGACAGCCACTCCACCTCCCTGATCAAACACTTCTCCCAATTCAGGCTCAAAAGCCATTAGGGCCGCTTTCTCCCAGGGGTTCCATGTCCAGTTCACTGATGGACTAAGTCTCCAGTGCTTGACCTTACCCACAGAAGGAAGAGAATATGAGCCAAAACGGAACGGTTTTAGCCTGGCTAAAACCCAGAGAGGCTGAGTGATTTTCCAGGAGACAAACAGCTAATGGTGGCCGAACAAACAAAAATTCCATCCGTTAGAGAGCTACATACACCATCCACTCCAATCCCTCACACAACCTGGACGGGAGGGCCCAGCCCACAGGCCTCTAAGAAAGTGAGAAATCAGAGTCCCAGGGAAGTACCAAGCTTAGTAAAGGGAACTGTCGACTGCCCCCTCCACCATGTTAACGCTGCAGTTAAGTATTCTTTCTGCTTCCCCAAGAGGCGCTGTCAGGTGAGGAGAGGTGAGGGCAGTCTCCACCCCTGCACACACACACACACACACACACACACACACACACACACACACACACACACCGCCCCCAAGCAGCAGTCTCCTGGGCAGCAGCGACTGAAGGGACCAGAAGAGGAGGGGCAGTGGTGGGCAGGGTCTCTTGGGAAAGTTCCCACAGAACAGTTCCTGAAGCTGTGCCTGGAAGGATCGCAAGCTTGTAGCCCAGATCCTTAAACCAGACAAGGAGTGCAGAGAACCCAGAAGCAAGCTGAGAGAACATGGAAGCCAGAGGCTGAGAGGGGCTGGCAAGGGCCCCTGGCTGCCCTTTCTATTCCAGGACCCCAGGAATGCAGCTCTGTGGTGTTGTGGGCCTCGGCGCCACCAACAAGGGTCCAAGACACCAAGCACGCCAGCCGAGGGCGCAGAGCGGAAAGGTGCGCGCTCCCCTCCCCTGCCGTAGGAAGATTCCCATGTTCCCCCTCTGTATTCCCCGCCAGACCCAGGGGATTCCAGAAGGCAAATACTCGCTGCCACACAAGTTAGCTACAGAGACCCAAGGTCAGACGCGCAGACAGGGTTACCCCGGGGGAACCGGGGCGTGTCTAGACCAGAGATCCCTAGCTTTCGCCCACGTTGCAAGCTAAGAGTTGCAACAATGATAACTTAAACCCGCCTGAGTTGCGGGATCACCTTTATCCGAACTCCAATCCTGGGGCCACTCACCCACCCACTCCTGCCACTGTTGTCTGGCGGCGGAAAGTGGGTACCTGTTTCCTCAGCGCCTCGAAGGCTGCGCTGATGGTGTGCACCCGCGTCCGCTCCCTGGCGTTGGCCAGGAGCCTCCGGGTCTGCTGCAGGGCTTTGATCTCCGTGGAGGCGGCGGTCGCTTCGCCCGGCCGTTTCCTAGGCGACGCGGAAGAATCCGGGTGGTTATTGTAAATTACGTGTGAAATTGACGAGTAGGAACTTTCCCCGGAGCGCGTGGGGGGCGGAGGGCGCACGGGGGACTCTCGTGGCGCCGCTGGGGGTGCGGGAGGCGCGGACGGCGTGGGGCGCGCGGGAGGGGCGCACAGCAAGATGCGGGGACGCATAGCCGGCTCGCGGAAGGGCTGCGTCTCGGGACCCCCGGGTGCCAAGCTCTGGGAAGCCGGCGGCGGCGGTGGCGTGGGCAGTCCCGGTCCCACCGTGCCCAGAGCGAAACCGCGTTTGCGCGCGTCTGAGACTTCAGGCGCTCGGATGCCCCTGAGCTCCCTGGCTATGTCGGTGCCTCCAACTGGAGGAACCGCCGGCGCCACTGAGGCTGGCACTGGGGTCGCGATCGGGAACGGCTGTGTCCTGTCCCGGAGCCCGTTGGTGGCGGCGGTGGCGCTGGCCGTGGCGCCGGGCTCGGGCGCTTCCAAGTCCAATCGGAAAGTTTTATAGCCGTTCGCGCGCCGCACCGGCTCCTTGCCTTTCCGCTTGAGCTTCTTGAGGCCGTTCAGCTCTTTCACGCACACTGTCTTCCACGGCCCGTCCTCGAGGACCGGGATGTGCTTCATGGTGCGGACAGCACGAGGAAGGGGCGTGGGTCCGCCCGGGACGCGCGCCCTCAACGCCCGCTCCGCACGCCGCGCGCCTGGCTGTGCCCCGTGGCCCCGCGCTCAGCGCCGCCTTGTCGCCGCGCTCTCCCCTCCTACCCTCTCTCCCGAGTCCCTCCCTCGCTCCCCAACTCCCGGGGCAGCTGCGCCTCCGGCTCCGCGGAGCTCAGGAGGCTGCCCGTTCCCCGGGAGGGCTCAGAGTGTCATCTGAAGTCGCGGCCGCTTTGCCAGCATTTCTGCAGAACGCCCGCTGCGCTCCATCTGTGTTTGTTTAGCCTCAGTTTACACAGAAGCCCAGTTCGCAGGATCACTCAGCGCCGCCCGCCCGGAGAGAAGGCAGCTCCTGCCGCTGCTGCCGCCGCCTCCCGAGCTCAGGCCGCCCGAGCCGCGAGCGCCTTTAAAGAAACAGGAAGCATTTTTCAAAACAGCTGGGCTGAGGGCCGCCTCCTTTGTCCGCGTGCTCGCGGCCTCCCCCAACCCCCATGCCTTCTGCCGGAACCTGCCTCCTCCTGCCCGCCCTCCCCGCCCCCTACTCAAGTTGGGGGCGCGCCTCCTCGCCCCAAAGACAGGCTGCTCTCTCGGCTGCTGTCCTGAGCACGTGGCTGCTGACCGGCCTGGCCCTTCATTGCCCAGCCTGGCTGTCCTGCGGGGTGACTCGGCGCCGACCTTCCCCACCCAGAACCTTCCCGTCTACTCCCACCCAGACTGTCCAACAGAGGGAGAAATCCCAGAGCTTCTGAAGGCTTCTTCTGGAAGGAGATAAGTGGGAGAGGAGACCCAGAGTGGCTGGCCATTGTCATCCCACTGCAAGGCCTTCTCCCTTCTTTCTCCTGTTTGTTGCAACAGAGGTCCCAGAAACAGAAGAGGACACCCGACATTGGGAAACTGAGGCAGCAGGAGGCAGAGGAGGGTGGAAGTTTCTGGTTTAGCAGATGGAACATCAGTGAAGATCTGAAGCCATTTCGCCCCAGGCGCCCCGCTAAACCCAGATTTACTCATCTATGAAATGAGAAATCCGGAGAAGATGTGTGCTTGTCACAGCCTGGCTGTGAAGACTGAAAGCGCTGGACACAGTGGAGGTGTAGTTCAGCAGTAGCTTGATGCTAATGGCATCAAGAAGGCAGCTTCTTGATAAGTTTCCATGCTCAGCGCTGCCATTTCCTCGGTGACCTTGGCATGGTCAGGCAACCCCTCTGCACCTCCCTCTCCCTGTGGCCTGGAACGGATCATGGAGCACAGTCTGATGTCAGTGGTAAGGGGCAGAGTCCACTCTCCAGACCCCCAGTCCTCCCACACCCCATCCACTGGAGATCCTGCGAGAAGGAAGCCAACGAGCGGCCTGCACAGGTGCTGTCCACACACCCTCTCCCCCGTGCTGTCACAGTGTCTTATCACTGAGCCTCCCCCAGTGCTCTTCTTCCTCGAGGCAAGTGGTCCTTAGAAGGATTAAATGAAGCTTGCATATAGCATTTGAACGATGCCCAAAATCACGTGAATGCTGGCCCGGGACACACTGGTGTCATGACAGGATCTCAGGTTCTAGCTGGTGTTGGGCAGAGTCGTAGACTGGGTTGCCCATGCAGTTAGAAGTGCCCGTGCAGACGTCATTCCTAAAGAGGCAGTCAGTGTTTGGAGAGTACAGCAGGCTCACAAGAGCTGAAGTCCAGCCCTCTTCTAACGTCCCCCAAGGGAAGGGAAAGACTGCTGCATTCCGATAGAAGGAAGGGGAACAGAGAAAGGAATAACAGATAGGCCGTGTAGATCTAACAGGGCTCACACTCTACACCCCGCACCCCACCCCGTCTTCACCCAGCCACCCCTCTCTCTGGTCAGCTTGAGATTCTAGACTGGGTAGTCATGGGGTGGAAGGGTGTTTAGAGGGACAGAAGAGAAATGTGAGTTCCCTAAGCGATGGGAAGCGTGCCTGTGACTGCCATTCTTGGCCTATGGGGGGGGGGCGGACTGGACGGGAGGCGTAGATTTCAGGCTGAGGCCAGCTGAATGCAAACCTGCTCCTTCCCAGTACTGCAAGTACTCGGGATTCCCATCAGCTTCCTTGAGAAGCTGGACAGAAACCAACTGGACAGCGCCCCCTGGTGGTGTAAATCTTAGGCAAGACTCACTCCGCGACTCAAGGAACTTAGCACTAAGAATCTCATGAATCCAGGGAGGTGCTAGGATGAAGAGGCTCTCAGTTCTCTCAGTAGCTCCATCCTTGCTTTGTGTGAAATGACACAGATACCCTCCAAGAAAACCTACACCCTTCAGTAAAACCCTCCCCAACCAAGACAAACTTTTGCGGTTACACGGGAAGGGCAGTGGTGCGCTGGAAGATTCCCCGCCCTTTCAATGGCTGTCCCACGGCACAGGAGTAAACTGGAAAAGGAAGGGAAGGCAAATGCTTAGAACTGGAGTCACGGGAGAGACATGCCAGGCAGCCGAGGTCTGTTATTATCACCACAAAGGGAGCAAGCACATGGGTTTGTATCCCTCGTCTTTATGACAACACAGGAAGGCAAACCCACTTACCCACAAGAAAACCACGGCTTCTGGTGGGAGAGAGTAGCCAGCAGAAGGGGACTGAGACCAACTGACCCTGACACTGAGCTCTGAACTGTTGTGCTCCCCTCTGCCTTCTGAGAGCCTGGTGACTAGCACCTGGGGGAGAGGGAGTGGGGGACTGGGTTTTTGGACAGAGAGCTGTCTCTGCTTTGTGCTTCTAGCCTGAGCAGAAGCTGGAGCCACAAGCCTCCTGTAGCCCAGCCTGCCGTCCGCCTGGTTCCTTCCAGGCCATGTCCAGAGCCCTACCTTGGACCTGAATCATGGTAGCTGTCCACTAGTATTTTCTCTTTGCTGCCCAGCACAACCTGCCCATGGGTTCTTGGTGCACAAGTACAGCCTGTGCCGACAGGATAGCTCTTCGGGGTGGCGCCCTGTGATTTCTGTCTTCTTCCCCAGATGAGAAGGGGCCTTAGAGACTGGCTGCGTGAGGCTCTACATTCCTGAACACTGAGTCTATTTCTGGCTGTTGAGATTGTTCCAGCGCGCCTGTGCCCGTTAGATAAATCGGGGAAGAGTGCGAATTAAACAGCCAGGTGCAGGCAGCTCTCAGTGCGAACAGCGCCCTTTGTAGTTGTGCTCACAGCAGCCCCGCATAGGACCAGCTGGGGAGTGAAAGAGAGAGCAGGATTACCCTGGGTCTGTGAAAGCCCCGCTCTGCCATCTAGTCAGCACTGCCACCATTGACCAACAGGACACTGGCTCCAGGGATGAGATACCTTTCTCTCTACCCTCCTGCGCCCCTGTGGCTATCCCTGCTACAGAAAACCAGTGCTGGGACTCTGCAGTAAGGGAGAAAGGAGGCTCTCTGAGACCTTGTGGTTCTAGCTTTGTCCTGAGTGTGCGCTGCCCTTTTTGTGGAGAGTCTCTGGAAAGGGGCAGTGTCTGTGGGGTGGGTGGAGGGCTCACTCCTGACTCTCAAGTTCAGAGGAGAAAGACAAGTCAAGAGGAATGAGGTCAGTAGTAGTACCTGTTCAGCACACACAGGCTCTGCATTTGGTCCCCAGCATGAAAGGAGGCAGGGAGGAGAGAAAGACTGTTAAAGCCTGGCATGCATTCTGTCCTCTCTCTGCTCAGAGCGTCCCAGGAACTTCGCTTTGCTCGGGTGTGTTAAAGGTTCCCATGGCTTCCTTCCCTCTGGGAATTCCTGGAGGACAGAGTGGTGAGCCTGGGCTGCCCTGTGGTTCCTCCGGCTAGTGGAGCCTTGGTGGCGGTGTCCTTTACGGGGACGGCTGTGTCAGCTCCCTGCCAGGTGGATCCCTTAGTCGTCAAGGAAGAGGCCCTGTCATTCTCCTGGGGACGAAGGTGGGGCTCCTCAGCACACCTAAGACCTCCTCTTGGTGTGATAAATTAAGCAGGAGAAAATGGTTCAGATCAGAAGCTGTTCATACCTTGGACAGATTCAGCCGGGCACCATGACGGCTGTCAGGAGCTCACATACTAAGGGCAGACAGTTCCCATTCATTCCCTCTGAACATCCGAAGTGTCGGGATGTTCCTCAGGTTAGGGATACAGCAGTGGACAGAGAAAAACCCTGCCATGAATAGAACTACCAAGTGCAAAGAGATACAGTGTCCTGGAGGAAGACTAAGTCTGACCTTGTGCAAAATGACAGGTGCTTCAGGAAGGGTTTGGGAAGTAGAGTGTGCTGGGACAGCTTTGCATTTGAACCAGGAAGGAGGTAGGATTGCCTAGAGGACCCATACCCCACCTGCTGCCTCTCTTTCTTCGTGCTTATGATCACAGAGGTCGCCTCTCTCCATCCATTTGCGACTGGAACCCTTTTCAGGTTTCATGCTCCGCCAGTGTATGCTCTTCTTGTTCACCAGCTTCATGGCCTTTGCTCTTCATTCATCAGGAAGAAGAAGCAGATAAGGCCACTGTCTGTTGTAAGCAAAGCCCCACAAGGCAGGTAGCATGGTGCGACTCTTAACAGTCAAGTTTTGCTAAGAAATAATGGGGTGGCTTCAGCCGCAGGGATCTCTGCCCAAGGCTGACACAGTGACTTTTGCAGATGAAGAGAGAGCAACCAGCTCTCCAGGCACCCAGTTCCGAACATTGGCATGGCACCCATCCTCCCCTGACCTTGCTGTTAAATCACAGGACTCACTCTGCATTCCTCTTTCTAGGGTCAACAACGAGGAACCCCTGTGGGTGCAGGCAGGAAAGCCCTCTGCCCTTGCTGTGTTTGCCTATGGGGCTCTGCTTCAACAGTCATTAATGTGGCCAATAGGAATACTGAGCATCGATGTTTGTGTGAAAGGGGGCCTGTAGAGGCGAATGCTCTGTGTTGAAGAGACTGGCTAGGACCCAGCTTCAGTCCTAGCACCCACATCCTACTGTTCAGCACCTTCTATGATCCAGTTCCTGGGAACTCCAGGCCCTCTTCTGGTCTCCTTGGGTACTTGCAAACATATGATGCACATACACACATGTGCACACATACAGGTAAGAGAATAAATGTTTTTTAAAGACAGAAAAAGAAGAGCATGCAGTGTAATTTAGCGCTAGGGTTGGCTCAGTCAGCACAGCACTTGCCCAACATGTGTGAAGCCCTGGGTTCCAGCCATCACTGCATAAGCTAAGCATGGTGGTGCGCACCTGCAGCCCCAGCGCTCAGTGGAGGAAGGAGGGGCAAAAGCACAAAGTCATCCTCAGCTACATGGGGAGTTTGAAGCTGGACAGCAATACTTTAGACCCTGTTTCAAAAATAAGAAAAGAAAAGAAATAAAAAGCTGGAAAGATGGCTCAACCACTAAGAGCACATGCTGATCTTGCCGAGGACCTGAGTTCGGGTCTCAGCACCACCACTGTCGCATCCTTGGCTCAGAGGTTAAGTGCACTTACTACTCTTGAAGAGGTCCTGGGCTCCCGGCACCTATGAGGCAACTCCCAGCCATCTGTAACTCCGGTTCCAAAACCGTCTCCTGCCAGCGTGGGCACCAGGCACACACATACGGCACGAGCATACACTTGGGGGTCGGGGGGGAACGCTCATACAGATAAAGTAAATAAACCTAAAACAATTTTTAAGTAAAATCTTTTTTCAAAGTCTCATTCAGACCCAGGAGTTTGGGACGCTGTTTCCGCAGGCATTGCTCAAGCCCGAGGGCCTCTGAGTTAAACACTGTCTGAGAAGCATCTTCTGTACCCTGTCCTGGCCTCCTGCAAGGATGAGCTCTTCATCTGTAAGAAGAGAAGCAGAAGAAGGATACAGAAACGGCCCTCAAACCACCTGGAGACCTAGCAAATTAGGATTTGTGCTAAACCTCCTGTCGCTACAGAGTACAGCACTGGAGAAACCGAGGCCTTCACTCTGCCTCCTCCACAGGCAGGGAAGCCCAGGACCCTTGGAAATAGAGCAGATCCGTCAGGGAGAGAGATGGGGAGCCAGCAAGTGACTTCTTACGGCTGAGCATCAGGACCTGGTAACAAAGCTAGGCTTCAGCCACTCTCCTCCCAGGAATGGTTACCGTCCCCATAGCTATGCTGCAGGACTAGACGGGAAACTACAGTGTGATAATGCCTTTTTCATCTTCTTTCCTACGGAAAACAACTTTCAGTTCCCTGTGGAATGCATTCCTTCATTATGAAGTCTTCTCTAACCATCTCCCCCAGTCCCTCAGAAAGAAGGGAGGAGGGTGCTTGGCTGCTTCTCCAGTGAGGCTTCTAAAAAAGTCTCCGCTCATGGCGGCAGTCAGAGAACATGAGGGGGCAGAAGAGAGCTGACGTAATCTACATGTATTAGCAGTGAGGAAAATTAATAAGGCGTACCAGCGCAAGGCCCACTCCGTAGACCTGGGAAGCCCCAGGGACATCTGGAGATCTGGTGGTCTCCATCCTGGCTGAGTCTTCAAAATGCCTAATCAGTTGCAATCCTAGATCGCCACAGCTGGAGCAAGGCTCAACCATGGCCATAGTCTAATGTCCCAAGGACAAATGCTTTTTATCACACATGCCAAATCTAATTGATTGGTAGGGGTGGCCTGAAGCTCTGTGTTGAAAAAGATTCTGTGGTATCTGGGCTGTAATTGATTAGCAAACGTCTGACATGGTGAAAGTCTGTCAGGGTTCACACTGTGCGCCTGCTGTAGTCTGACCCTCCAACTTTATTGACGGGGAGACTGAGTCCCAAAGCCCATCATTTATAGCCCCGCCCCCAATCTTCCCAGGAAGCTAGCAGCTTTGGGTTAGTGGCACCCAGTCCTGATCTCAAGACCTCAGATCCAAGGGCTGTCTCCAAGAAGTAAAGAAAGCAGCTGGCTTGGCTTAGCTAATGGCCCATTTCCTGAAAACAGTTGGTAGATGCAGTTATCATCTTGAACTGGCCGGTTGGCTCAACCAGTGCAGGTGATGAGGCAATCTTCATAGTTGATCTAGGACTAGTGGTCCTTTGGTCAGGACAGGGTCTGTGGGTGAGATTAAGGACAATAAAAACCCTAATTAGTCAGTGGGGCTGCCCAAATGAGATGAATCTCTGTCCAGCGTCTTAGGGTTGAGCTGGCCTATCTGCTCTATCCACGACCCCACCCCTTTCCTGCCATCTCTTCATGCCCTGCCAGCCTAGCTCATTTCCTTCACTCTCAAGCCTGACCTTGCTTCTCTTGGCTGAGGCCTTCTGTGGTAAGCTGGCTTAACAGCCTCAAACAAGCCTTTCTGGCCCCTCCACACCTGTTAATCAGTTCCACTACCTAAAGTCTGCCACAGCCAAACACCAACCTGACGACTTCCCGTTTATAAAACCGGAAGCCTGAGGCCTGAAAAGGGAAAGAGCTTACCCCACGTCATGCAGGACAGATGCAGGGTGCCTGACCCTCCCTTGCAGGGGTTGTCCTGTAGAGTTCACCCCAGTTTATTTACTCCCCAGAACAGTGCAAATAACTTCTGAGGAATTCCAGGGAATGTCGTCCTGAGAAAAGGTCTGGGTGGCCAAGAACTTGGCACATGAAGGGCACCTATTGAGGACGCAAGGTGAGGTGTTGGAAGGTAGCCAGGCTATAGGAGAGGCTGCCCAGGGGCTCGGTTCCCACCTCCTGGGACCATCTCCTCTCTAGACACTTGTCCCACTGAGCCCTAGGATGTGCAGCCACAGCCAGCAGCCACCTCCTCAGGTCCTCAGTATCCCTCGTTCTAAGCTGAACAGTCCTCTTTGTGGAGTGCTAGACGAGAACGTGGCTCTTGCCTAAGAAATGTGCTGATGTAGAAAAAGGCCGCGAGGGGTGGGAACAGAGCTCAGGCTAAGGGGAGCCCTGAGTTGAGCTCTGACTCACTGCGCCAAGCTAGCCGACCAATCCAGTTTCCAGATCTCTCTGGGCTTCAGGGTCCTCATTTGCCAAGTGAGGGCCCTCGTGAGCTTGTGGTGGGAACTGAGGTCAGGGCTGGAGATGCAGCTGCCGGTAGCTAGCATACACTATGCCTTATACTATATAGGCCACGAGTGGTGGGGCACTCCTGCAGTCCCAGCACTGGGAGGTAGAGGCAGGAGATTCAAAGTTTAAAGCCACCCTCGGCTGCCAAGGAAGTTTGAGGCTAGCCTGGTACCTGGTGTCACAGGGACAAAAAGGATAAGGAGATTATTGATGGAAAAGGCTTGGCACATGGTAACAGGCAATCGAACATAGATTCTTTTCTTTTAGTGCAGTGTTTCAGGGCCTTACCTTCCACACCTCCTCCAGGAAGCCTCCCTGAACACCTGAGTCCATCCAGGGACTCTGCTCTGGGTGGGGGGGACTTCTAAGGAAGTTTGTCTCTGCTCTGTACTGGGAGCCTCCTTTCTCAGTCACAGAGCTCCCCATTTCCCCCACCAGTGCCCCCCACCTTTGAGCAAAGGGCTCGGTGGGCGCTGAACGAAGTGGCTCCCAGGATCTCGCCCCTCGCCCGGCTCCCCCCATTTTATCACCCCCTGCTGGCTCTCCACCCCCTGGTCTACTTTGTTCCTAATGCTTCTGTCTCCACGTCTCTGGGGCTCTGTTTGCATGAGGGGGGAAAAGTCTTCGTGCACACACAGCCCAGAGAGCATCCAGTTGCTCCCGGGCTGCCTGCCAGCAATTGAGTGACCTGCAGCTTCCTCCCCAAATCACATTCCACTGGCACGGATCTTGCCCCGCCTGACGCCAGCCTCCGAACTCGCCCCCAGAGCAAACATTTCCAGTTGGCAGCCTGGCCTTGTTTTTCTGAGGCCCTAATTCAGTCTCCCTTGTAGAAAACAGAAAACAAAATGCGTGGGACCAAAAACTGCAACAAAATAAACTTTAAAAAGAAGGGGCTGAAGGGTGAGGGCTTGGCTCCAAGGCACATGGAAAAATATAGGCTTTAGGGGGTGCAAGGAGTTTTAAGAAGCAAACCCACATGCTGCCCAACACCCCGCCTGGAGCTGGCTTGGAGGCTGAGACCAATTCATTCAGGCTGCTGCTTAAGACAACTCTGTTCTCATTCATAGCCAAGCTGGGAGGACAGGAGAGAAAGATGAGGAAAGACTGGAGACTGTGAGGAGAGGGTGGTCGGGCTTCAGTACTGGTGTTTGTTCCAAAGGGGAAATTACAGGAAGAAAAATAAACACAGCCAGGCAGATTAGAAGGCCAGTGCATGCAGTATCGGGGCGCTAGAGGGACAGGGTGTGTGTGCGTGTGCTAGCGTGTGTACATGCCTGTGGGCGCCGCTGGGTTTGCCTTCTCAAAATAAGGGCAGCTCAGTGGAAAGATGTCATAAGCCAGGCTTGGGCGGCCAGGGGATGGGCCAGCCAGGGAGGGCCGAGGCTGGCGCCCAGGCCTGCTCATGAGGTCAGGCAAAGGCCAGGTGTCAGAGCAAGGGAGTGCTGCCAAAGTCTGTTATCCAGGGGCCAAGGCATGTGGGGACAGGATTCTGAAGGTCAGTTTCCGTGGGGTCCTTCCTCCAGGAAGAGGTGGGCTCATAGTGTCACTGGTGGACTTGATCTGGGGACAGGGTGCTTTTCTGGGTCCTTAGGGGATGCCCTGGAGCTCAGAGACCCCATGTAGGATGAGGAAGTGGGAGGTGAGGACACAGAAGAGGATCACGGATAGAGAGACAGTCAGCAGTCCACAGACTGAGGACAGGCAAACACAGATGCCTTCGATAAAAAGATGAGAAGAGCAACCAAAAATATGTCAGGAACCAAGGTGCTGAGGGCAGCATAGACACTCAGGCAGAGGCTGCCTCCTCTCTGCCCAAGCCAGCAAGCTTGTCAAACATTAGGGATCAGAGACAGTCACAAGAGAAGCTGAAGAACTATGAGGGAGGGCTGAGAATAAACACACCCTGGGACCCAGCAGCCCTCGCCTTCTGCTTTGTGCCAGCTGCCCACATAGGGCAGACCCTGGCACCCGATGGGAAACTAGCAAAATGAATGAGGTCTCAGGGTAAGGGGCTTGGCGCATTTGAAGTGGCTATAAGGACTGAGCAGGGACAGCTAGGGTTGCTGGAGCAGAAATTTGCTCACATAAAGTGACAGAAAAGCCAGTGTCTCCCAGAGGGTGCCATGACCAGACCACCGGGGCGTGGCATCAAATCTGCCTCCCTGCCGCTCATTCAGCCTTCGGGATCGGACCTCATCCGACTGGCTTCTAAGGAGCTGAACTCAGAGGGCCAGCCTGTAAGTTTCTCTTTGTCCAAGGTAAGGATTGACAAGTTCTTTGCCCATGGCCCTTCTCCAGTTGTTCCCCAGACCTTAGGAACCTGAAGACTTGACACTCATAATCTTCAAGCAAAGTAGCTAGTGAACTTGTCCAAAGGATATTTTTACCCAAATTCAAGACATGTCTTATGCTAAAAAAAAAAAAGTATACTGACCCAGATAAACCAGGGGGAGGTTTGGGGAGAACTCTGGAACATTGGTCAAGTAGTTTTCATGTTCACTGTATTGTTGGGAGCCCCTAAGGACTGTTTTTGTAAAATTTTCCCTTCCAGTCGCTTTGTCAGGTCTCAGAATGACACATCGTCTCTCTAAACATCCTCCAAATGTCCCTTTAAAAACGTGTTCTATGTGTGTACATGTGTGTGCATGCAGATGCTGGAGGTCCATGCTGGTCTCTCCCTTAGTTTCCCTCCACCCTATTTTATTTTATTTTATTTTATTTTATTTTATTTTATTTTATTTTATTTTATTTTATTTTATTTTATTTGAGACAGCTGTCTCTTGCTGAAATGCTAGCTCACGGATTCGGCTGGCTGAGTGGCCGCAAGTCCCAGGGATCTGCTTTCGTCTGTCAGGGAGCCGGCTAACTGTTCCTTTCTTATTGTTAGGTTCCCCCTCCCTCGTGGTTTCTGAGGATTTGAACTCAGGTCTTCATGTTTGTGCAGCAACCTCTTTTTCTAATGAGCCTTCCCCACAGCTCCCAAATGTCTCTGTGCTAGCATGTTGAACTCAAGGGGTTTCAAGATGCAAATAGTTCCATCTATCCAGTGGGACCTCCTCCTGGTTGGCACCTGAGTCCTGTCATGGATACGGTGATGTGTGGTATCTTTCTTGCTCTCTAATACACGGTGTTGTGGGCTTATCTTATCACTGATCTGGAAATAGGCAATTCACTAGGAAGCTTTATTCCTTCCCACGGGAGAGGATACCTAGAGACCACAATTCTGTGTTCTCTGTGTGTTTTCTCTCCTTCTTGGTTTTCTCCAGGAAGAACCTGGGTTTAGGGCAGGACTCATCCAGATCTGAGGCTAGCTCAGTCCTGACAGGTAGCTTTGCCTGCCTGAAGCCATCTCCTGCCTTCTCCCATCCCAGACCCTAACGTTAGCCCCAGGGTTGGCTAGCATGTTCCACCTCTTGGATAAGTACTGTAATGGGAGGGAGCTGAGCTTCTAAGTCGAAGTACTTCCAGCAGCAGTATGAGAGTAAGTTTTAATATTGCATTTGTTTATTTGAAAATATTATTACCTTATGTCTATGAATGTTTTGCCTGCATGTGTGTGCACCATGTGCATGCCTGGTGCCCTCCAGAAGAGGGCTTTAGATGCCCTAGAGTTACAGACAGCTTCGAGTTGCCATGTGGGTGCTGGGAATCGAACCCAGGTCCTCTGCAGACAAGTGCTCTTATGCTGAACCATTGCTTCAGCCCTATAGTACATTTGTGTGATGGTTGCAAGGGGTCTCCACTTGCGCCATAGGACAACTTGCTGGAGTTAGTTCTCTGCTTCCACCTGGGCATCAAACTCGGGTCGTCAGGCTTGGCAGGGAGTACTTTTACCTGCTGAGCCATCTCACCGGCCCAAGGGATTTAAATGAAGTATGCCAGGCAAACTTGTAAGCACACAAGCTGGCAAACAGAAAGCACCAGGAAATGGTACAGAGCCATGCTGTTGCCTGTCGGGAGGCTTTGTGCCCATGGGGTTTCGTCCTCCAAATCCTGTCTTTGTGATAGCCCTGACAGCTGCTTCGTTATAAAAGTCAGGAGCTGTGCAGCAGCCATTCCTGCTGTGGGTGTGAAGTTCCGAGACCCCTACAGTCCCTCTCTCTGCTGACTCCCTCCTTTCCCCGCTCCTCTCCCACCTCTAGCTTTCTTTCTCTCTGTCTATTTTTGTGGTCAGCTTCATCCTCTTTTTCCCCCCTGAACTCCAGGATAGTTTGATCTTTTCGTTTGTATCTTCTTTTGGTTTCTGCTCCCACAGCACTTTTGCTTGCTCCACGTTCTCCCATGGGCTAAGCTCTCTTTTGCAGCCCTGCCTCTGACAGCCGCGTTCTTCAAGGCATCTTCATTTAGAAAGGGAGAGCCTGGGCTCTAGCGTCTCCCTTCGTGCAGCGTGGATTATCAGGTGGCCGCCTGAGCTGTCTCTCTGTGCTAAATGTGGATCCCAAAGAGTTCTGATGAAGGACACAAGTCAGAGGATAGTATTACGTGGTACCAGACTTACCACCCGCTCCAGGCTGCGGGCAGGACATGGCCACCTGGAACAGGCTAGGGGCAAGCATACCCTAGACCACTCCTCATCCCAGAGCAGCAGACATGGGAAGGATGCAGGATGCATTTGGTTAAGTATTCGATCATGTTAACCTCCCATCTCTAAGATGCTAAACATCTGGCTGAAACAAGAGCAGTGTAACTGAACATCTGGATACTCACTCTACACAGCGTAGAACAGCTGCACGCTTGGCAGCGTCTGGGTGAGTAACTGATGGGGGTCTCTACTGTGTGTTTAACATCACATTCATGCTTTCCTTCGCCTTGTAACCGAAAACCAGACCCAAACTGGTTTAAATTTGAAAAGGGAAGTGCTTAGCTTACTGGCCTGAGTTGCTCCAGGACGTGGTCGAGGTTGGCTCCGAGGTTGGCTCCGGGAGGCGCGTTAATCCAGCCACTGGGCAGGATCCCTATGGGCTCTGTTTCTTTGTTTTCTGCTGTACCTTTCTTCCTTCACCGTCCCAGACAAGGCCCCCAGGGTGGTCCCATAGGGCCACCAGAAGCCTGCTCTTGTTCACATCAGAAAAGTGGGATCATATTTATCCCAGAATTCCTAGCAAAAGCCTCAGCATTTGTTCTGATTGGACAGGACTGGGTCACACATTCCCACAGATCCAGTCTCTGTCACCTGAGGGTCGTGAATGCTGGCTTAGTCGTCTGCTCCACTTAAGAAGCCAGCATTTTGGAATTTCCGGAATCGAGCTAGAGAGTGACGGGGAAAGGTGTGCCACCAGCAGAGGGGTGGGACGGAGATGAGGTATGTGAAGAACAAAGGGCACAACCAGAACACCCCACACACACTCGAGGCCGTGAGCTGACTCTGCCTTTCTCATTTTCAAGTTTTTAAAATTTATTTAGGTAGTTCGTGGGCATGCATGTGGCATGGTACATGTGTAGAGGTCAGATGACAACTCACAAGTGTTGGTTCTCTCTCCACATGGTCATCTGGCTTGGTAGCAAGTGCTCTTACCCACTAAGCCACGTGCAGGCCTGACCCTGGCCTCCTACAGTCCTGAGTGTGGTGTACCTCCTTCTGCCAGGCACCCCAGCTGTGCTGTTTGGGTCCCTCAGCGCCAGCCTGACTGCGCAGCAGACTACACAAGACTTGCTGACTTGAACAAGAAACATTTGTTGTGTGGAGGTTTGTGTAGACCAGGGATCTCCAAGTGCTTTAGTTGGGGGATCTGACTTGGGTTTGTTGTGAGGTGCAGTCCAGATGTCAGCGGAGGTTTTAGTCATCTGAAGGCTTCGCTGGACAGAAAGATTTACTTCTAAAATGGCTGCTGGCAGAAGGTCCTGGTCCCCAAAGGGATACTGATACCTACGCTTCATAGCATGGTGGCTGACTCCTCCAGAGAAAGGAGTAAGCAGCACTGCCTTTCCTGCCTCTTAAAGTCACACCCCATCACTCTGCTGCTGTCAGTTAGAAATGAGTCACTACGTCCAGGTGTAATCTGCCTTCTGAAAAGAATGGCAAAGACCTCTTTAAAAGTACCCCATGAGGAAATTACAACATGGGTGAATCACTAAAGGCACCCTGAGGACATGGTAATACATACATGTAATCCTAGCACTTGGGAAACAGAGATGGATTGAAAGTTCAAAGCCAGTTTGGGCTACACAGTAAGACCCTGCTTCAAAAAGGGGGGAGAGGTTGGGCCTCAGGCTATAGCTCATTTAGTTGTAGAATGCTTAGCTTACTGGCCCAGCATGTAAATGGGTCTGTGTTCAATCCCCAGCACTGCAGAAACAAATAAAACTCCCAAATACTTGAATTATAGCTTCTTCGCACTGTCTAAAGCCTAGAGAACCCATTCTGATTCTCTTTCGAGATTTCTTTCTTTTTATTTTAGGTGTATGGGTGCTTTTTCTGCATGTATGTCTATGCAGAAGGAGGCTAGGTTCCTTGGGATAGGGACATGTCCATACAGGCTGAGGCCTCTCAGCCTACACATGGCCTCAGCAGAAAAGGACTTCAGATCCCTCAGACCGGAGTTAGAAACAGTTGTGATCCACTGCATGGGTGCTGGGAATTGAACCTGGGTCCTCTGGAAGAGCTGTCAGCACTCTTAACCAGTGAGCCACATCTCTAGCTCCACAGTCTCATTTCATGTGCCAGCTGTTTGAGTGGTATTGCCTGAGAAAGTACTATAATTGGTTACTAAGTCTGCCCTCAACCAAACCAACAGCCATTGTTCCCTAGTTCTTTGATAGCAGAGTGTGGCCTTGATCGTGATCCGGCCTTATAGTGCTCAGAGCAAGTGGGCCCTAGATGACACCGACTAAACTGCCCACCCATGGGAAAGATCAGACCCACTCGTTCTCACCTGTGGAGACTTAGGATGAAAGCGTGTCCAGCCCAGCCAAGGTGAGAACGTCCCAGTGGAAACTTTCTGGGAAAGGAAAAATAAAAAGGAAAGATAAAATGAAACTGGTGAGAATACTTCCTTTGAAAGCAATTCGGGGCAGGCAAGGCAGCATACACAGGTCACAGCAGTGTTCAAGGCAGAAGCAGGAGCCTTCCTGCCTAAAAACATAAACAAAACTGACCTGGAGAGCTGGCTTAGTCAGGTACTTGCCATTCAAGCATGAAGACCCGAGTTCAGGTCCCTACGATCTAAGCACAGCGGTGTGCCCCGATCATCTCAGGGCTGGGGGGTAGAGGCCAGCCAAGCCAGCTTAATTTCCCCAAGCTCTAGATGTGCTGGGAACCCCATATCCAAAAATTAGGAAACTGGACAGGTGGCTCAGCCGTTAAAAGCACTGGCTGCTCTTCCAGAGGACCCGCGCTCAATTCCTGACATGCAGATGGCAACCCACAGCCCTTTGAAACTCAGCTTCCAAGTTCTTTCAGGTAGTGGAGGCTCTGTCTCGTTTGAGCCACTTTTACTTTGGGGTCTGGTGTTAAGTGTAGCCTAACCCAGTCTTCCATTTCTGCTCCTTGTCCTTCTCTCCCCTTCTCCCTGCTCCTTCCTCTTTCCCCTTCTCCTCCTGATTCTCAGATTCCCCGACCTCTTGCTTCTGTCTGCTCTGCATCTCCCCGACCCTTTACAAAGTGGCCAGACTGCTCTGCTGAGGTCTCGTGTAGGCTGCGAGGCCTCAGCCTGTAGGGACATGTCCCTATCCCAGGGACTCTGCCCTGCCAGGGATGTGTCTTCACCTACAGGAGTCCCTGGCCGTGCTCAGCTATGTGCCCTGACGGTGCCCTCCTCCCAGGGAGGGAACAGAGAGCCAGCCAAAGTGCCCAAGGCAGCCTGTCCTGTGGCTGATGCCAGCACCCAGCTCTGCCTATGGCTCCGATGCCTGCAGTGACGCCTGGGATTGGATGATAACCTGGGCTGGAGACCATCTGGCTGTGTCCTCTGGCTTCCCCAGAAGAGAGCACTCTTGGATGTCTGGGCAGTTGAAGCCAGCCTGAGCTGGGAGCCGACCCCTGCTTTTACCCTTCAGCCGCAGTTCCAAGCTGCCCAGGTGGGTGACGGTGGCAAAGAGGCTCATCGCACAAGCCACTGTGCAGGCCACTGTGACTTAACCTCCTAGCCACACTGCCAGCCTTCTGCCCCTGATCAACTCTCACAGTGACAGATGGCGCCTTGAAGCCAAGCCTGGGCTGCAGCCCAGGGGGACCATGTCAGCTGTGACAGGGCTCCCCTTTCATCCTCCCGCCTAGGGCTGGGGCAGCCCCAGCTCTTCACCTGGCTCAACAGGGCTTAGCAGGCCTGAGGCTGAAGTGCAGAGAGCTGCGCTGCAGAGCAGCAGCCGCCCTGTAGAAATGGCGGCTTAGAGAGCAGAGGTGACAAGACTGGCTGAGGAGAACACAGAGCAGCCATGCTGGCTGTCCCTTCCAGCCGGTGGCACAGACGACAGGCTGGGCCCTGCTCCCTGGGGACGGACGAAGGGCACTCGTTCAGATCCACAGTGGCCTCAGAGCCAGTCTGGATGTCTAGAAGAGGGCCTACATGCCGTTCTCCCTCCCCCAGAGGCTGAGGGCCTTGATCTGGGCTAGCTAGGCAGGGGGCGGCTGACTCCCCCTGCTGCTGGGAGCCTGTGCAGTGTCGGGCTGTGTGATGTCACATCAGAATTCTCCGAAGGCTTTCCATCTGGAGTCAGCACCACCCTGGCAGCTGCTCGCAGTGTGGTGCCCCTTGCTAGCCTTGGGCTGGATTGAGTGTCCCTTCCTCTGGAAGCCAAGCCTGGGACAGGCTTAGGAGGAACAAATTCAAAGACAGCTTTTTTTCACAGAACAGGCTCAAGGCCACTGAGGGGCAGGGCGGCCCTTGTGGGGTGACAGAGAAAGATAGGAGAAGTCAGCTTCCTCTCTTTCTCTTTCACACACACTTTCGTTCCCCACACTGTCTGCTATGTGCTGTGACTCCTGTGTCTTTAAATTTTGCCCCATCATGAGTGTCCTCTGTCCACCTGGTAAATTCCATCCAGCCTTCAGAAGGCCAGCTCAGATGTCCCTGACAACGGCCGCATGCTCTGCCTTTCTCCTCACGGACAGATTCGTCAAAGCCCCCAGCAGCCCCACGCGCAGGCGCAGAGTGCCCACTGCTGTGTTAGCAGATGGCCTCACAGCCACCTGTCTGTCAACCCTGCCAGCCAGCAGGGGCTCAAGGGCAACCGAGGTGGCCTGGCACAGCTCGGGGATGACTTGTCTTGCTTAGGCATGTGACCACCGGGCCTGTCCTTAGGGGTTACAGACAGGTATGCGTGTGTCATGCTCGGCCTGCTGACGTGCTTATCCTTGCTGAGAATACATTTGGGGTGTTAGCAAGTAGTTACTGAGAAAATGCATTTAAATAGGCCTGTATCTGGCAGGGGTTGTAGCTCAGTGGTAGGGCTCTGCTCAGCACGCATTAATCCCTAGGTTTTTGATCCCTAGTAAAGCATAAAACCAGGCAACACTTGGAAGGTAGACCCAGGAGAATCAGAACTTCAAGGTCGTCCTTGGCTTTACCGCTAGTTCAAAATCAGCCCGTGCTACAAGAGATTCCATCTCAAAAATAAATATACATTTTTTGAGAAGACATTTATTACTGTCTCCTTACAGCTCTCAGTCTATTAGGACCTCTTGTCAATGTCTTGTAGTCATTCTGAAGTTGATCTTAGTTATAGAAGGGAAATATAAACACATTATAAAATCAAGCTGTTCTTGTGAAATCAAAAGTACCCCAACAGTTTCCGTATCCAGGAAGCCAATGAGGAAAGCAGGACCTGAGGACCCAGTGTCTGGTGCACTCTCATGGGCACAGTGCCAAGCCACGTGGTTAAGCAGTCAGAACCAAAATTCATGCTTTGGTTTCCTGAGAAGATCTATGGCAATAAAATTCACGGTTGTTTTTAAATGAGGTGACAGGTGACAGGGATCGACAAGAAAACATAGCACAGCAACGGGCTAGTGTCCCACGGTGCCCAGCTCTGGAAAGCTGGCGTTGGTGAGACGGGCTGGCAGACTCATCACCTGTGAGCAGAGGTGGGGCAAATGCTTGCGATAAGGCTGTTTTCAAAGGAGTCCTGCGGGGGCTACAGAGGTGGCCAACCAGTTGACAGCATTTGCTGCTCTTCCAGAGGACCCGGGTTCAATTCCCAGCATCTGCATGGCAGCTCACAACCGGTAACTCCAACCTGATGTGCGCACACAGACAGGCATGCAGTCAAGACACCAATGCACATAAAATATGGTGAGTGTGTGTTCTATTGTGTAACTTCTCTTTGGGAGATGTGAACTCATGCCTCTTCGCCACAAATAGGGCATCAGTGAGAGACCAAAGAAACAGTTCCAGGCCAGTGAGATGCTCAGCATGTGAAGGCGCTTGCTGCCAAGCCTGATGACCCAGCATGCACGGAGTGGAAGACTAGAACCTAGTCCTAGTCCTTTGACCTCAAAAGAGTGTCATGGCACTTACATCCTCCTGCCACATAGACATACACATGTGCCCAAGTACACATACATACATACACATACAGACAAATAAACATCATAAAGAAGAAAATAAAATTCCAGCTTGGGGAGACAGTGAGTTAATTGTGCTTACTCACAGGATGCAGTGAGAGACTGCCTACACCAGCATAC